>JAQQSO010004223.1:0-12954 GCA_028658305.1 Pachyuromys duprasi | reverse complement strand
TCTCCTGTGCCAATGAGTTCTAGGGTCTTCCCCACTTTTTCTTCTAACCGGTTTAGTGTGTCTGGTTTTATGTTGAGGTCTTTGATCCACTTGGACTTTAGCTTTGTGCAAGGTGATAAATATGGATCTATTTTCATTTTTTTCAGTCTTGAACTTGTTTCAGTCTTGAACTTGATGGCTGACTCTTTGACCCTCCCCCATACAAGCTGGGGAGTGACACACTGGCTGGATCCCAGTGGAGGACATTGCAGCCAGCCCTGAGGAGACAGGATGAGCTGGGGTTGGATGGAAGGGGAGGAGGTCCTCCCCCGTTGGTGGACTTGGAGTGGGCAGGGAGGAGATGAGGGAGGATTGGGGAGGGTGGGAGGGAGTGGGCGGGCTGCGCATGGGATGCAAAGTACCTAACCTGTGATTGATAACAAAAATTAAAAAAAAAAAAACAAAGTACATAACCTGTGATTAATGTAAAATAAAAATGTGAAAATTAAAAAAATGAAAAAGTAAAATGATTTATTTCTAACTAAAGAATAAAATCAAAGCATCTCTTAAAATATAACTGGTTATTAAATGTTATTGATATTAACTTCATGAGAATCTGCAGCGTTTGATGAAATCACGCATTTTTATTCCAGGCTTTACTTTTGCAGTTCATTTAGAATGTATCAATAGTGCTTTTCTAAAAAGACTGTGTCACATTTTGATCTTATTAATACCTCCAAGTCTTATCCTTTGGGTGTTGGGGACTGATCTGGTGCTATGTATTCTATTGCTAGTTACTGCCCCCCAAGATCGGGTACTCCCCAGAGGAGCCAATTCTCATGTATATAAAATGATGCTGTGTAACTATGCTCGCCAATGATCCCTGATTGGTTAATAAAGTTGCAGACATTATAGACTGGGAAGAAGACAGGTAGGCAGGGCTTAGGTTCACAAGCTTATGGTCTGAGAGAATCATGAGGTGGGAGGGAAGGATGGAAGGAAGAAAGAAGACAGAGAAAAAGGACATGGACTGATGGGGCAGACCCAGTCAGACAGGATGACTTCCTGGCAAGTAACTTGGGATCTGTAGCTGGGAGATAGCAAAGTAGCTTAGAGGGTTGATATCTGCCCACCTCCAGTGTTTTAAGCTTATAAAATAAAAAAAAAAGTCAAAAAAAGAATGGGTGTAAGTACATCTCTCTTTCTTGAATTTTACAGTCCAACAGAACTAAATACCCCACAATATCAATGCCATACATAAGGGTTTTTTTATATATACAACTATTTTATTTGGTTTTTTAATTACAGTTTATTCAGTTTTTATCCCTCTGTAGATCCCTCCCTCCTCCCCTCCTAATTCCACCCTCCATCTCCCTTCTCCACCCATGTCCCTCCCCAAGTCCCCCTGATGGGGGAGGTTCTCCTCCCCTTCCTTCTGATCCTAGTCTGACAGGGCTCATCAGGAGTGGCTGCATTGTCCTCCTCTGTGGCCTGGAAAAGCTGCTCCCCGCTCAGGGTGAGGTGATCGAAGAGCAGACCAATCAGTTCATGTCAAAGTCTCTGTTCACATTACTATTAAACCCTCTTGGACACTGAACAGCCATGGGCCACATCTGTGCAGAGGTCCTAGGCCATCTCCATGCATGGTGCATGGTTGGACCAACAGTCTCTGGAAAGACCCCTGTGCTCAGATTTTTTGGTTTTGTTGATCTCCGTGTGGAGCTCCTGTCCTCTCCAGGTCTTATTATTTCCCACTTCTTTCATAAGATTCCCTGCACTCCGCCCAAAGTTTGGCTATAAGTCTCAGCATCTGCTTTGATACCCTGCAGGATAGTCTTTCAGAGGCCCTCTGTGGTAGGCTGCTGTCCTGTTCCCTGTTTTCTCCCTCTTCTGATGTCTATCCTCTTTGCTTTCAGAATGGGAATTGATCACCTTAGTCAGAGTCCTCTTCATTGATTTGTTTCTTTAGGTGTATAGATTTTAGTATATTTATCTTATATTACATACCTAATATTCACTTGTGAATGATTATGTACCCGGTGTGTCTTAGGATACCTCACTCGGGGTAATCTTTTCCAGTTCCCAATATTTGGCTGTAAATTTCATGATTTCCTTTTTACTTATTGCTGAGTAAAAATATTCAATTGTGTAGATGTACCACAATTTCTGTATCCATTCTTCAACTTAGGGGCATCTGGTTTGTTTCCAGCTTCTGGCATTTACAGAGAAAGGTGCTACAAACATGGTTAAACAAATGTCTTTGTTGTATACTTGAGCCTCTTTTGGATATATGCCTAGGACTGGTATAGCTGGATCTTGAGGAAGTGCTTTTCCTAATTGTCAGAGAAAGCGCCAGATTGATTTCCAAAGTGGTTGTATAAGTTTACATTCC
Source organism: Pachyuromys duprasi (assembly GCA_028658305.1). Classification (NCBI taxonomy): domain Eukaryota; kingdom Metazoa; phylum Chordata; class Mammalia; order Rodentia; family Muridae; genus Pachyuromys; species Pachyuromys duprasi. Next base: position 10,583 of record JAQQSO010004223.1, on the reverse strand, counting down.
CACCAGCAATGGGAGAGGGTTCCCCTTTCTTCACTACCTCTCCAGCATGTGTTGTCACTTGAAATTTTGATCTTAGCAACTCTGATGGGTGTATGGTAAAATCACAGGGTCATCTTGATTTGCATCCCCCTGATGGCTAAGGACATTGTGCATTTCTTTAAGTGTTTCTCTGCCATTCTGTATTCCTCTACAGAGAATTCTCTGTTTAGCTCTGTGCCCCATTTTTTAATTGGATTACTTGATTTGTTGCTGTTTAACTTCTCAAGTTCTTTATATGTTCTGGTTATTAAGCCTTTGTAAGATATAGGGTTGGTGAAGATCCTTTCCCAATCTGTAGGTTGTCATTTTGTTCTAAGGACAGTGTTCTTTGCTTTACAGAAGATTTTCGTTTTTGTGAGGTCTCATTTATTGACTGTTGATCTTAGAACTTGTGCTGTTGGTGTTCTGTTCAGGAAGTTGTCTTCTGTGCCAATGAGTTCAAGGATTTTCCCCATGTTTTCTTCTAACAGGTTTAGTGTGTCAGGTTTTATATTGGAGTCTTTGATCCACTTACACTTTAGTTTTGTGCAGGATGATAAGTATGGAACTTTTTGCCTTTTCTACATGTAGACATCCAGTTATATGAGCACCTTTTGTTGAAGATACTATTTTTTTCCATTGTATGGTTTTGTCATGTATGTCAAAAATCAGGTGTCCATAAGTGAGTGGATTTATTTCAGGGTCTTCTATTTCATTCCATTGATCCACCATTCTCTTTCTATGCCAGTACTGTGCAGTTTTTAGGAATGTTGCTCTATAGTACAGCTTGAGATCAGGGACGGAGATACCCCCAGAAATCTTTTATTGTAGAGGATTGTTTTAGCGATTCTGGGTTTCTTGTTATACCACATGAATTAGAGAAATTTTATTTAAAGTTCTGTAAAGAATTGGGTTGGTAATTTGATGGGAATTGCATTAAATCTGTAGATTGCTTTTGGGAAGATGGCCATTTTTACTATGTTAATCCTCCCAAGCCATGAGCATGGGAGACCATTCTATCTTCTGATATCTTCTTCTAATTCTTTCTTCAGAGACTTGAAATTTTTTTCATAAAAGTCTTTGACTTGTTTGTTAGGGTCACACTTTATGTCCTTTGTGACTATTGTAAAGGGTGTTGTTTCCCTAATTTCTTTCATAGCCTGTTTGTCTTCTGTATACAGGAGGGTTACTTATTTTTTTTTTGAGTAAATTTTGTATCCAGCCACATTGCTGAAGGTGCTAATCAGTTGTAGGAGTTCCCTAGTAGAATTGGGGGGGGGGGTCACTCAGGTATACTATCATATCATCTGCAAATAGTGATACTTTGATTTCTTCCTGTTCAATTTGTATCCCCTTGATCTCCTTTAATTTTATTATTGCTCTACCTAGGACTTCAAGAACTAGACAGATAGAGAGAGAGTGTGTGCAGCTTTGCCTTGTCCCTGATTTCAGTGGGATCGATTTAAGTTTCTCTCCGTTTATTTTGATATTGGTCTTCGGCTTGCTGTATAATGCCTTTAGTATGTTTAGGTATGTGCCTTGTATCCCTGATCTCTACAAGACTTTAAACAGGAATGGATGCTGGACATTTTCAAATGATTTTTCAGCATCCTGGAGATGATCATGTGGTTTTTCTCCTTCAGTTTGTATATATAGTGGATCACATTGATGGATTTCCTCATATTGAACCATCCCTGAATGCCTCAGATGAAGCCTACTTGGTCATAGTGGATGATATCTTTGACGTGTACTTGTATTCTGTTTGCAAATATTTTGTTGAATATTTTGCCTCAATATTCATAAGGGAGATTGGCCTGAAATTCTATTTCTTTGTTAGGTCTTCCTGAGATTCAGGTACCAAGTTGAATGTGGCTTCATAGAATGAGTTTGGTAGTGTTCTTACTGTTTCTATTTTGTGGACTAGTTCGAAGAGTATTGGTGTTAGCTCTTCTTTGATGGTCTGTTAGAATTCTACCTTGAAACCGTGTGATACTGTTTTCAGTTTTTGTTTTGTTTTGTTGGTTTGTTTTTGCATGTGAGACTTTTGATGACTGCTTCTATTTCCTTAGAGGATATAGGACCATTTAATTGATTTACCTGATGTTGATTCAGCTTTGGCAAGATAATCATACATTTCATTTAGATAGTCCAATTTTGTGGAATATAGACTTTTGAAGTAAGACCTAATGGTTGTTTGGATTTCCTCATTGTCTCTAGTTATGTGCCCATTTTCATTTCTCATTTTGTTGATTTGGATAGTGTCTCTTTGCCTTTTAGTTAGTTTGGCTACGGATTGACCTATCTTGTTGATTTTCTCAAAGAATAAGCTCTTACTTATATTGATCCTTTGAATTGTTTTATTTGTTTCTAATTTATTGATTTCACTCCTGAATTTGATTATATCCAGCTGTCCACTCCTTTTTGGTGTGCCTGTTTCTTTTTTTCCCCCTAGGGCTATTAAGTTAGCTGTTAATTTGCTTGAATGACATGTTTCAAATTTTTTCTTGAAGGCACTTAGTGCTATGAACTTTCCTCTTAACACTGCCTTCATTGTGTCCCATAAATTAGGGTATATTGTGTCTTCATTTTCACTGAATTCTAGGAAGTCTTTAATTTCTTCCTTTATTTCTTCCCTGACCCAGCTGTCATTGAGTAGCAAGTTGTTCAGTTTCCATGTGTGTGTAGGCGTTTTGCTATTTCCTTTGTTGTTGAGGTCCAGCTTTATTCCATGGTGATCAGATAGGATACAAAGGATTATTTCAATCTTCTTGTATCTGTTGAGGCTTGCTTTGTGACCAACTATATGGTCTATTTTGGAGAAGGTTCCATGAGATGTTGAGAAAGTAAATTCCTTTGTATTTGGGTGGAAGGTTCTGTAGATGTCTCTTAGGTCCATTTGATTCATGATCTCTGTCAGAGTCATTTTTTCTCTGTTTAATTTCTATTTAGTTGACCTGGTCCTTTGTTGAGAGGGGGGTGTTGAAGTCTCCCAACATTTATGTTTGGGGATCTATGTATCTTTTCACTTTTATTAATATTTCTTTTACAAATGTGGGAGCCCTTGTATTTGGGGCATAGATGTTCAGGTTTGAGATGTCTTCCTGGTGGAATTTCCTCTTGATGAGTATGAAGTGTACTTCCCCAGTTCTTTTTATTAATTTTAGTTGAAAGTCTATTTTGTTAGATATGAGAATAGCTACTCCTTCTTGCTTCTTGGGCTTATTGGTTTGGAAAACCAACTTTCAGCCCTTTACTCTCAGCTAATGTCTATCTTTGTTATTTAGGTGTGTTTCTTTTATGCAACTGATTGTTGTGTCATGTTTATTCATCCATCTGTTAGTCTGTGTTTATTTTTTGGAGAATTCAGTCCATTGGTATTGAGAGACATAAATGACCAGTGGCTATTAGATCCTTTCATTTTGATATTGGCTCTGGTATTGTGTTTGTGTGCTTGGCTACTTTTAGATTTGCTGTGATGCAGTTATTTATTTCTTGTGTTTTCTTGAAAGTAGTTAGTTTTCTTGGGTTGTAGTTTTCCTTCTATTATCTTCTGTATTGCTGGATTTATGTGTAGGTACTGTTGAAATTTGTTTTTTTTTTTTTTGGTTGAATATCCTGTTTTCTCTGTCTATGAGGACTGAGAGTTTTGCTGGGTATAGTAGCCTGGGCTGCCATCTGTATTCTCTTAGTGTCTGCATGATGTCTGTCCAGGTCTTTCTGGTTTTCATAGTCTCTGTTGAGAAGTCAGGTGTGATTCTGACAGGCTTGCCATTATATGTCACTTGGCCTTTTACCTTTGCAGCTTTTAGTATTTTTTCTCTGTTCTGTATACTTACTGCTTTGATTATTTTTGTGCCAGGAGGATTTTCTTTTCTGGTCTAATATATTGAGTGTTCTGTAGGCTTCTTGTATGCTTATAGGCCTCTCCATTAAGTTGGGGAGATTTTCTTCAATAATTTTGTTGAAAATATTTTCTGGGCCTTGGAGGAGGGAATCTTCTTATTCCTCTATTTCTATTAATCTTAGGTTTTGCCTTTTCATGATGTCTTAGATTTCTTGGACGGTCTGTGTCAGGAAATTTTTAGATTTAACATTTTCTTTGATGGATACATCAATTTCTTCCATTGTATGTTCCACACCTGAAATTCTTTCTTCCATCTCTTGTAGTATATTGGTTAGGCTTACCTCTGTAGTTCCTGTTTTCTTTCCGAAGTTCTTTTTCTCCACAGTTGTCTCCAGTTGTGTTTTCTGTAATTTTGCCAATTCTATCTTCAGATCTTAAGCTGTTTGTTGATTTTCTTCACCTGTCTGATTGTATTTTCCTCTTTTTTCTTCAATTCCTTCTGCTGTTTATTTGAACAATTCTGTTTCTTTTATTTCTTTCAGTGATTTAATATTTCCTCTCTAAAGGCCAAAAAGTGTTTGGCTGCATGTTCCTGTATTTTTTTTTAATTTATTTTATTTTAATCACAGGTCATTCACTTGTGTCTCAGCAGTAGCCCTCTCTTTGCCTTTTGCTCTGTTCCCCACCCATCTTGCCCTCTTCCAAGTCCACTGATAGAGGAGGTTCTCTTCCCCTTCCATCTGACCCTAGCCTAACAGGTGTCTTCAGGACTGACATCCATGTCCTTATCTGTGGCCTAGGAAGGCTACTCCTCCCTCTGGGGGGAAGGGGATCAATGAGACAGTCACTGAGTTCATGTCAGAAATAATATTTCTACTCCATACTAGGGAACACACTTGGACACTGAGCTACCATGTGCTACATTGGAGCAGGGGTTCTAGATTATATCCATACATGGTGCTTGGTTGGAGAAACAGTTTCATAAAGGACCCCTGTGCCCTGATGTATTTGGCCATTTTGGAGCTCCTGTCCCCTCTAGGTCATACTAACTCCCCCTTCTTTCATATGATTCCCTGCACTCTGCCCGAAACTTTGGTTATTAGTCTCAGCATCTGCTTTGATACACTGATAGGTAGAGTCTTTTAGATGCCCTCTGCAGTAGCCTCCTGTCCTTTTTCTTTTTTCTCCTATTTCCAATCAAGATTCCTTTTGTCTTTCTATGTAAGGACTGATCATCTTAACTCTGGTGCCCTTTCTTGTTTATGTTATTTTGGTGTACAGCTTTTAGTACGTTTATCCTATTTTATAGGTCTAAGACCCACTTAAAAGTGAGGATGTACTCTGTGCTTTTTTGCTTCTGGGATACCTTACTCAGGATGATCTTTTCTAGATCCCAGCATTTGCCTGCAAATTTCATGATTTCCTTCTTTTTAATTGCTGATTAGTATTCCATTGTGTAAGAATACCACAATTTCTCTATCCATTTCTCAACTGAGGGACATCTGGGATGGTTCCAGGTTCTGGCTATTACAAATAAAGCAGCTATGAACATAGTTGAACAAATGTCCTTGTTGTGTACTTGGGCATCTTTTGTGTATGTGCCTAAGAGAGGTATAGCTGGATCTTGAGGAAGCACTACTCCTAATTTTCTGAGAAAGCACCAGATTGATTTCTAAAGTGGTTGTACAAGTTTACTTTCCACCAACAATGGAGGAGTGTTCCCCTTTCTCCACAACCTCTCTAGCATGTGTTGTCACTTGAGTTTTTGATCTTAGTCGTTCTGATGGGTGTAAGGTGAAATCTCAGGGTAATTTTGATTTGCGTCTCTCTGATGGTTAAGGATGTTGAACATCTCTTTAGGTATTTCTCTGACATTCTATATTCTTCAACCGAGAATACTGTTTATCTCTGTACCCCATTTTTAAATTGGATTGCTTGAATTATTGCCTTTTATCTTCCTTAATTCCTTATATATTCTGGATATCAGCCTTTTGTCAGATATAGGGTTGGTGATGATCCTTTCCCAATCTGTTGGCTGTCAGTTTGTTCTGACAACAGTGTCCTTTGCTTTACAGAAGTTTCACGGTTTCATGAGGTTCCAATTATTGATTGTTGCTCTTATAGCCTGTGCTGATAGTGTTCTGTTCAGGATGTTGTCTCCTGTGACAATGAGTTCTAGGCTCATCCCTACTTTTTTTTTTTTGGGGGGGGATATATATCTGAAAGGAAGAAGTCAAAATTTCCTATATTTCTTTACAGATGGCCATAACCTCTTTGACTTTATCTTCCTCTAGTTATTTACACATTTCATTTGTTTCCTTTTTTATCCTCTTGATAAGCAGAGATGTTAGGTCGTCTTCTTGAATTTCATTTATTCTGGGGTGTCCAGGGCTACTTGCCTCTGGATAACTGGGGCAATTATTTGGATAAATGTTTTACGTTATCATCTGGATAAGTGCTTTTAATGATCATGGGCTAAGCCTTGGAAAAGGAATAATCTTCTTCTAGGAAATAAATTTTCCCTTGATATTGATCCTCAATGGATAATGAACCTTTAACCATGGCTATAAATCATCATGTAACCAGGAATGCTCATTCTGAACTGGATGTTATTATTACTCCACAGAACAATAAAGATGATATATACCTATCCAGGCTGGTGAAGACTATAAAAACACATGTAACTAATATGTAGAAATGTCAAAAATTGCTCATTCTTCTCCACTCTTATTTTGCCATTCTTTTTCTCCTGACAAACAGCCATGTTGGTGAGAACAGTTTGTGCAACCTGTTGACAGAAAGAAAACGTATGGCCTAGTTGACAGATGATATGAAATACTACAGCTATGCTAACCAAAAGTATGTGATTATATCTCTATAAATGCTTTAAGGGATACACCTCAAGAGAAACAAATTATTTTTTCATATTTATTCATTTTATTTATATGAGAGTGATTTCATATGAAGGTTACAGGGCAACATATGTTAATAGGTTCTCATTTTCTGCTATGAAAATCCTGGGGATGAAACTCAGGTCATGAAACTTTGTACAAACGTCTTTACCTACTGAATACTCTTTCTGCAATAAAGATATTTATGTGGTTAGGGTTTTGAATTTTGTGGTGATTTGAAAAAGAAATGGTCCAATTTTTCTGTAGGTAGTGGCACTATTAAGAAGTTTGGCCTGTTGAAATAGATAAGGCCTTTTTGGAAGAAGTGTATCACTAGAAGGTAGATTTTGTTTCTCAGGAGCTCAAATGGGGCCCAGTGGTTCATTTTCTCTTTCTGCTGCCTGAAAATTCAGATGTAGAATTCCCTTCTCTTTCTCCAGCACCATGTCAGTCTGCATGCTGCTGTGCTCCCTGCCATGATGATAATGGATTAAACCTCTGACTGTAAGTCTGTCCCAATTAAATGTTTTCCTTTATAAGTGCTTCCATGGTTATAGTGTCTCTTCATAAAAATAAAAACCATAAATAAGACAGGTGTTGGTACCAGGCACTGTAGTACTGCTGTTATAAAACCAACCATGCTTTTATTTGAGGAATGTTGACTTTGGGACATTGTATTAGAAAAGCAGTTAAATGTTTTAGGTGGGGCATAATGGGCAATCCTAGGAAGAACATGAAAGACAGCGGTGCTGAGAGTTATTTGTATGTGGGTTAGAGACCATTTTCAGGGTATTTTGTCAAAGAATGTGGCTGCTTCATGCTCTTGTATGGAAAGTAGGTCAGAGCCTAACTTGAAGTGTTTTGGATTAATGTCTTCAGCAGAGGAAATCTCAAAACAGCCTAGCCTTCTGCCATGTGTTTATTAATGGCCAGTCTATGGAGATTTATAATGAAGAGGAGCAAACTGAGCAAGAAAAAATACAAAATGTACAGATGGAGTAGAAAAGTAGCACCAGGAAATGTTTTATGCTAAAAAGCCTTATGCTAAGAAGAAAACAGGGAGCAATGACCTCAAAGCAAGACCCCATCCAGCTAAGTTTCCAACTTATGAAAAGAAATAAATAAAAAGAAAATAAAGTGAAAATTAGCTCAAGATGTGTTGGTGTTTCACACCTTTTATCCCAACATTCACAAGGCAGAGGATGGTTGATCTCTGAGTCTCCAGTTCAACCTAGTCTACAGAACAATTTTCAGCACAGCCAAGCTTGGGCAGTGAAGGAAACCATCAACTACAGAAAGCCAGTGAAGATATAATTGAAGGTTTGGACCATATGCCAGCACCAGCAAGCAGCAGAACTAGGCAACTCTATCCACATGGTTCTGTCTTTACAATCAAGAATAGAAGAAAAGTATTACCGAATTTCCCTCCATGGCTAAGAAAAGTTTCTGTGCCCAAGTGTGTGGAAGGTGTCTCTCTGAATGGATGAGAAGCTTCAGATGAAGCTTTGAAGGTGAAAGATGGATTTCCTTGCAGAACTTAAATTGTTGGAGATAACAGTCATTGGGAACCTGCTAAGGAATGCTACAAGTGGAACTGAAGCAAAAGTAATGTTTTGTAGACAAGAAAACAAAACAAAAAAAATTGAAGATCTGAAGAGCCCTGTGACATGAGACATGGAGATGCAGACTCTTGAGTTTGCCCAACTGTTCTCTGCCTTATTTTGGTCCAGTTATTTCCTCATGATGTTCCTTTACTTCCTTTTGGAATGGTAATGCTATATTCTATGCCATTGTATGCTATAAGTATGTGATCTGCATTTCAGTTTGATTTTGGTTTTACAGGACATTACATTTAAGAGGGCGCATGGCTCGCAGAAAGGACTTTAAACATTTAAGCAAAGCTAATACTGTGATAGACTATGGAAACTTTTGAAGTTGGATTAAATACACTTTCATTATGAAATGGTTACTAATTTAAGGGGCCCAAGGACAAAAATGTGGCTTTTTTAAAAAGAAGGGACCTCATATATTTATAGGTACTAGAACTATTAGGAAGTGTGGCTTTGTTGGAATAAATACGGCTTATTGGAACAAGTGGGTAATAAGGGGTGGTCTTTGAGAACTCAGAAACTCAGGTGAATCTTTCCTCTTCCTGCTGCCTGAAGATCTAGATGTAGAACTCTCAGCTCTTTCTTTAGCACCATATCTGCCTTCATACCACTATGCTTACTGCCATTATGACAATTAATTAAACCTCTGAACTGTAAACCAGCTCCAGTTAAATATTTTCCTTTATAAGAATTGCTGTAGTCATAGCATCTTTTCATATCAATAGAAACCATAACAAGGACAAATACTGTTCATGTTTATTCATTTTTCATACAACAAATATGTACAGGAATAAAATGTTTAATATTTGATTAAATATAGATTATGATTAGATTCTTTGATTAGAAACTTGCAAAAACATAATTACACAAAGTTTGAAAAATAATTTGGGAGATTTGTTACATCATTATAATATTTTTAATTTAATTTAATTTAATTTTTTTATTTTTTATGAGTGCTAGAAATAAATTTAATTTAGAAAGTCTAAATATCAACATTAAAAAACATGTTTATGATGACTTTAACACAAATGTGTGCATACATTTATTTCAACAAAGTAAATTTGATTTAACAAAAATTATAAACGAAGATATTTTCTTTTTTTAATGTAATTTATTTATTTTTATATCAATCACAGGTTAGGTTCTTTGTATCCCAAGCATAGCCCCCTCCCTCATTCCCTCCCACTCTCCCCATCCCTCCCTCATCTCCTCCGTGCCCCCTCCAAGTTCACCGACAGGGGAGGACCTCTTCCACTTCCATCAGACCACAGCTCATCTTGTCTCCTCAGGGCTGGCTGCAATGACCTCCCCTGGGATCCAGCCAGGCTATTATTCCCCTGGCATGTATGGGGGAGGGTCAAAGAGCCAGCCATCTAGTTTATGAGAGAAACAGTCCCTGTTCCCCTTACTATGTTCTTCAGTTGGACACTAAACAACCATGGGGCACATCTGAGCCGGGGTTCCAAGCCATATCCATACATGATTCTTGGTTGGAGAAACTGTCTCATAAAAGACCCCTGTGCCCTGCTCAATTTGGTCTTTGTCGAGCTCTTGTTCTCCCCAACTCTTACTAACTTCGCCTATTTTCATTATTATTCCCAGCCCTCTGCCAAAGGCTTGGTTGTGAGTATTAATATCTGCTTTGATACATTGCTGTATCGATTCTTTCAGAGGCAACTTAGGTATGCTCCTGTCCTGTTGCTTGTTTGCTCCTCCATTCAATGTCCATCCCATTTGTTCATATAAATGAGCATTGATCATACCAACCTGAGTCCTCCTTCCTATTTATCTTGCCTAGGTGTACAGATTTCAGCATGAATGTTCGATCCTATAGGTCTATATAAGTGAGTATATACCATATGTTTCTTTCTGCTTTTGGGACACCTCACTTAGGATGATTGTTTCCAGGTCCCACCATTTGCCTGCGAATTTCATGATTTCTTCCTTTTTAATTGCTGAGTAGTATTCCACTGTGTAAAAGTACCATAATTTCTGTATCCATTCATCAACTGATGGACATCTGGGTTGTTTCCAGGTTCTGGCTATTACAAATATAGCAGCTATGAACATAGTTGAGCAAATGACCCTGTTGTGTACTTTAGCATCTTTTGATTATATACCTAAGAGTGGTAGAGCTGGGTTGTGAGGAATCACTATTCCTAATTGTCTAAGAAAGTGCCAAATTGATTTCCAGAGTGGTTGTACAAGTTTGCATTTCCA
>JAQQSO010004222.1:0-12955 GCA_028658305.1 Pachyuromys duprasi | reverse complement strand
CCTGTTAGCGATTAGGATGCTGGGATACACATGTTTGCTCACCAGGATTGTCCAGAAACATGGCTCAGAGCCATGACAAAGGAGACAACCGTGATTTACAGCCAGCCACTAGGCCCATCCTCATATCAAAGAGCAGGCCTCTAACAATCTGCTCCATGGGGCATTAGGGGGTCACAGCCAACACCAAGGCCTGGTGAGCCAGAAAGCTCCAGTTTTCTTCTTGAGCCTAGGAGCTGGAGAAGCTGTCTTTCTCCAGCTGCCCTTCCTCTGTAATCCAACCATTTTGGTTATCTGGACTTTTTCTTCTATCACTTCCTATCCTGACCTCTTGGTCTAGCTCTTGCCTCTCCCCTCCTCCCTCTCCACATGGCTCAGGATCATGTTTACTGAGGACTCTTCTAGATGTCCTTGGCTCTGCTCTCTCTTTTATCTACAGTAAACTTTCTACTCCACTATACCCAGGAACAGTCATGTTCTTTTCTTTTTCTTTATTTATTTTTATTCACCTCCCATTAACCTCTCTTTGCTCTCAAATTTGTGGCCACTTTTTGCTTTAATGGTTGTTACTGTTTGAACATGACTGAAGCTTGGCTGCAGGACTTCCCAGCTAGTAGGTAGAGGGGCTGCACTGGACATTCAGTGTGTAATAGAATACACACTGAGTTGTCTGCTGCGGTATCAGAGTCTGGGCTGCTGGAACTGACACTGTGGTTCTGTCGGTCCATGTGTTTAGGTGGGCAGAGTCCCTTAGCCCCTGAACCTCCTTGAGTGTTGATTCCTTGGGAATGGGGAGGCTGTGCATCCCTGGCAGCAGAGAGCTGTGGTACTTACAATATCACTGTCAAGTGTGCACACAGGCATTGGTGGTGGTATGCAGTGGAAGACAGGTTGGAAAACTGAAGGTCTGGTTTCTAGAAGTTCTGAACCTTGCATTCCACATTCAGTTTTGTGTGACAAATTTAATAAATAGTTTACAAGCTGGTAGGAAGGAGGTGATAGGGATCATCCTTCAGCAGTAATTGAGTAGAATCTTTTAACCTTTCCATTACCACTTGTCACAGTAGCATGATTCAAGAAAATTCAATTCCAGGTACAAAAGGAGGTTCTGAGATGCAGAAGTTTTCCAGGTGTGCCTGGTGTTGAGTAGTTGGATTGGGCAGATTCTTGTGACATAATCCATGTGTCAGGATGCAGACATGAAATAATTCTTCAACCTTGTTTTGTGTGTGGGCTTCAGTGGAGCTGGATTTGCCTGAAACCACAAGGGAGCATGAGGGCTTGCAGAGCCAAAGTCCACCTTTTTGATCTCCATTTACACAGAGAGAGATCTAGAGCATGGAGCTTCTATGTTTGGAAGTGAAATCAGTGATAGCTGGTGGGACAGAAATATATCAGTTTAGGGATCACTTTGAGTTATGTTTGTAGGAGTTGTGAAGTCTGTGTTTATATAATTTGTACACACAGACAACCAAGGTAACACTGTTCATGTATGCATTCTTCCTGGTGGAAAAGCATACTTTTACAGTGATGGCTCTATCATGCTTTCTGTTGTGTACATGTTTGTGATATTTTAGGATGCAGTGACCTATGATGATGTGCATGTGAACTTCACTCAGGAAGAGTGGGCTTTGCTGGATCCTTCCCAGAAGAGTCTCTACAGAGATGTGATGCTGGAGACCTACAGGAACCTCACTGCTATAGGTAAGCCTGTGAACTTTCTTTCCCTTTTTAAAATAAGGGGACAACTGTTTCTTTGTTTTTGATGTTCTTCTGTAATTTTAATTGAGAATGAGGAAGAATGGGGTGAATAAATCAGGCATGGTTGTAAGGTTCACTGAAGACAGAAATGTAAATTTTGCCTAATTTCCAATAATATATATTTTCTGATACTATATTTTAGGCTACAATTGGGAAGACCGTAATATTGAAGAATATTATCAGAGTTCTAGAAGGCATGGAAGGTAATTTTCATTTGCAAGCTGATACAAATATGCCTCTGAAGAAATTTTAATGTGTTCTGGAAGTTTTAAAGAAAAGCAACAGTGTAAAAAAACAAGCACTACTTTAAGCGTATCAACGATTATTAAATTCTCTTAAAACCAGGTACCTCACTGTCAAGTATCTGATTTCTGTTTACAAGGCATTCTTCTAAGAAAGAAGACAGAAGTGCCTTAATATATATTACCAATTGAATCATAGCCCTATTGGAGCTATGCTGTAGAACTGCCAATCTGTTTAGTCCCGTGTGCTACTTAGATAGTGCCAAAGGTCTACACATTGACTAGGGGATAAGTGTATGTCCAAACCTTCTAATAAGCAAACAGTCCATAGTTAGAGAATTGTAGTAATTTTGCCAGGTTTAGTGAGAGGGGCAGTTTATGAGAGTCAAGAATGTTGTTGTGGAGAAATCTTAATCCCCATACCACACGTCTGCGAGGAACAAAAAGCCAAACTGTGTGAGTGCAATGTGGAACCCTTTCATTTGTTACTCTTTTAATAGATATATCATATGTCATAGTGGTTATAAGCCATGTGAGCATAGGGATATTGAAAGAAGCAACATCCCTCCTCCCTCTCTCCCAGAACAGTTAGAAGACATGTAGTAGTCCCCACTTTGGGTAAATTCTCTGAATATGATACAAGTTTACAATTAGTTGCTTTTTGAACTTCATTGGGAACATCCACAAACTGACACTGCAGAAAATCCCTGTGAGTACTAGGAATGTAGAAATTCTTCTGTTTAATTGGCTCACTTAGCAAATGTAGTATAACACACTGTAGGAAAATTTATGAATGCAGTCAGTGTGGTAAAGCTCTGAGTTCTTCCAGTTCTCTTCAAATGTGAAAAACTTCATATAGAATAGAGAAAGCATGCTATAAATGTGAGCCATGTAATAAATTCTCTTACCATCACAGGTATCTTCGAGATTCAAAAGAACACACAAAATAGGGGAACACCATGAATGTAAACAAAGTGATAAAATCTTAAGATCTGATTCCTTGTTACCATTAGACCAAATTGTAAAAATAATTCATGCAGATGAAAAGAGTCATTGGTGTAATGAATGTGGTAAAGCTTTCAAATGTGCCAATTATCTTTGCAGGCATGACAGAAGTCATACTGGAGAGAAACCCTCTGAATATACACAGTATGGTGAAGCCTTTGCATATCAGAATCATCCTCAAAGGCATGAAAGAATTCACCCTGGAGAGAAACCCTATCAAGATAATCAGTATGTTGAAGCCTTTGTACATCACAGTCAACTCCTAATACATAAAAGAACACATACTGGAGAGAAACCCTATGAATGTAACCAATGTGGGAAAGCCTTTGCATATAATAGTAGTCTCCGGAAGCATAACAGAACTCATACTGATGAGAAACCCTATGAATGTAATCAGTGTGGTAAAGCCTTTTTACAACTTGATAATCTCCAAAGACATAAAAGAACACATACTGGAGAGAAACCTTATGTATGTAACCTATGTGGCAAGGCTTTTTCACAATACAGTTATGTAATGATACATAATAGAACACATACTGGAGAGAAACCCTATGAATGTGACCATTGTGGTAAAGCCTTTGCACGTAATGGTAATCTCCAAATACATAAAAGAATACATACTGGAGAGAAACCTTATGAATGTAACGAATGTGGTAAAGCCTTTGCATGTTACACTAGTGTTCGAGTACATAAAGGAACACATATTGGAGAGAAACCCTATGAATGTAACCATTGTGGTAAAGCCTTTTCAAGTAATGTTAATCTCCAAGTACATAAAAGAACACATACTGGAGAGAAACCTTACAAATGTAACCAGTGTGGTAAAGCCTTTGCATGTCATAGTAATCTTCAAATACATACAAGAATACATACTGGTGAGAAACCCTACAAATGTAATCATTGTCATAAAGCCTTTTCACAACACAGTTATCTAAAAATACATGAAAGAATACACACTGGAGAGAAACCCTATGCATGTAACCAGTGTGGTAAAGCCTTTATAATTCACAGTCATCTCCGAATACACAAAAGAAGGCATACTGGAGAGAAACCTTATAAATGTAACGAATGTGGTAAAGCCTTTACACAAGATAGTGGTCTCCTAATACATAAAAGAACACACACTGGAGAGAAACCCTATGAATGTGACCACTGTGGTAAAGCCTTTTCACAACTCAGTGGTCTCCTAGTACATAAAAGAACACATACTGGAGAGAAACCTTATGAATGTAACGAATGTAGTAAAGCCTTTGCATGCCATCGTAGTCTCCAAATACATAAAAGAAAACATACTGGAGAGGAAACCCTATGAATGTAATCAGTGTGTTAAAGCCTTTGCATATCACGATCGTCTTCAAACACCTAAGAGAATAAATACTTGAGAGCACCCCTATGAATGTAAGCTTTGCAGGCTATTTGATTATACTGTAAGCCATGAGAATGTGTACCAGAAAAACCTGTTTCTGGTTATGCTGTTGCTCAGCCTTTAATCCAAAAACTTTCTGTTTGGAATGGAGAGATGGCTCAGAGGTTAAGAGCACTGGCTGCTCTTCCAGGGATCCTGAGTTCAATTCCCAGCAATCACATGGTGGCTCACAAGGCTCACAACCATCTATAAAGAGATCTGGTGCCCTCTTCTGGCGTGCAAGTGTACATGCAGACAGAATGTTGTATACATAATAAATAAATCAATCTTTTTTTAAAATAAACTTTATTTATTGTAAATAGGTTGTTGTGGTTTGGGTTGGCCCTAGCACACATCTTTAATCCAAGAGCTTTATGTTTATTGCAAAGAAGATTAAATAAAGACAGCCAATGATCAAGAGGAGGAGCAAGCAACCAGTTGACAGGGAGTAAACATAGAAAAAAATAGAGTGAAAGGAAGTTAAGAGGACATAAAAAGAGGTACACAGGAAGTCGAAAGGAGCATTGAATTTGAAGAGCACTTAAGACTGTGGAGAAAGAGAAGGGGCTTTTAAGGTCATCTGGGTGCTTTCTCTCCCTCTTTAAGCTAGCAGGCGTTCACCCCAGCATCTGGCTCCCAAGTCTTCACTGGTAAAATTAAATGATTAGGACTTTGTTAAAAAGCAACAATAAGCAATGTGGTACAGCCTTAGCATGTTATAGTCATCTTCAAAGGCATGAAAGAAATACTGGAGAGAAAACCTGTGAAGGTATTCAGTATCGTGGAGCCTTTGCACATTTCTATAGTCCTTATCATCATGAAAGTATTCATATTGGAGAGAAATTTTATGAATGAAACCAATGTGGTAAAACCTTTGTGTTATGCCCCCCTTCCCTGAGATCCAACAACTCAAACACCAGGTCAATGCAAATGAAACATTTACTGTAATTAATTTACTGATGAATCAAGACTACAAATCAGATTTGGAAGCTGAACTGGGACCCCATCCCTCCTTAGGCCAGACTGTTATAGAGCTTTTAAGCTAGAAAGCCATCAAATTTGTGCCACATTACAACTACATTTTTCCACCAGGCAGGATTTAGAGATAGAGGCTTGCCTTATGTAATTGATTTATGTCAACTGATACAGGGCGTACATTTTCCAGTCTAACTAATCAAAGCTATTCTTTCGTGGTTAGGAAGAGGTATTATATTTTGAGGAACAAAAAAGGAATAACAGAAGCCATGTTAGGAACAGTCCTAACCCTGACCCTAAACTTAACCACTGTTCTCACCTTGACCCTGACCCTAGCCCTCTAAACCATAGCCCACCACCTTACCCTCCTTTCTTACTCCAGCTTCTGCAACTTATACCTGCTTTTTAGGTGCTTATGATTCTGATTGTTGAAATTTTACTTGCAATGCCTAACTTCTTTATCTCTTGACTACACCTCTCCCAGTCTAGGCTCAGGTCTTCGGAGAGGTCTCTACAGATGAATTTTGGGGGGCATTGCACTTTTCTGACATTTGTTCACTTCTCGCTTGGCCATCCTGTCACACATCAGACATTGTCCTCCCCTACTATGTAGGCAACAGTTCTACAAACAAAAAACACAATGAAAACTAGTAAAAGTGAAATGCACAGGCAGAAGTGGGAACTTCTTTTACTGACTGCATTCGGAGAATCAGGTGTGCTGGAGCCCACCAGCAAAGTTGAACAGTACCTGAGAGGGGAGTGAGGATTGAAAAAAAAAAATAAAGCAAGACATAGGGATCAGCTGGAGAAGACTGTCAGTAAAATCTGCAGCCAAAAGTTTATTCCACAATTCCTTTTAACAGGCAAAGCAAAACAAGTTACATCAATACAAGGAAGGGGTTCATGGAATAGCCAAACTTCTTCAATCACTTCTCTGTAGCAGATAGGGTCCAAGGTCACACAAAGAAGTTAAGGAAACTTGGAAAAATATCCTGCTTATTTCTGTCTCGCAGTGAAGGCCAGGGTGAAAACCTGTTTTTCGCTGACAATGACAAACAGGCAGCGCTCCACTCAGGTGGAGCACAGCACGCAGCCCCTGTTGCTGAACTAGGGCAGACTTGTCTGGGGAGAGAGCACACGTGCAGCTCTATGCTTTGTGATTAAGCGCACTTGAACATAGGACTGGGGAGAGGAAAGAAGGAGGCTGGAGAAAGAAGAGGAGCCAGGGTAAGGGAGTGGTAAGGAAAAGAGGGGACAAGGCAGAGGAAGGAGTATAGGGAAGAGGCAGGAGAAGGAGATGAGTCAGGAAAAGGCGTGAAGAGTCTGTTTCAGCTGGAGGCGGGGGCAGGAAATTGAGCTTAGAATAAGACAAATTATCCACTAATGGGTTTCAGCACATATCCCAATTCAAACTTCAAATGTCAGCCATTCAGGAGTTACCTGACATAGCCAACTGCACCTTCTAAATCAACTTAATGCTACAAAGTTACCGCCCCCCCCAAAAAAATAGGTGCTGCTCATGAGAACCTATCAGACCTCGAGCTTCCTGAGGTTAGGTGAAAGACCTTTCCCATTATCCCTGGGTGCACTTCTCCAGAGCATTCACCATCCTAGAAATGGCAAGGAAGAAAAGCTGCCTCCTCATCTAATCACAGGGACCCTGGGTGGTCTGCCTCTGGGACAATAAGCCCAAGGCTCTTTCCAGATCCCCACACCAAGAAAGATGGCAGGCACCAGCCCATATCCTCACTAGCTGCTGAGACCTAGTCTTCAGTGAAGACCCTTCCTGTCACTCTTATCAACAATCTGGTGCAAAAAGGCACAAACCTGCCACCAAGCTCCAGTCACTCCTGACTTTGGGGGTTAAGTGAGGGCTTGAGAAGGCAGGTCCTTACAAAATATCCCTGTTGAACAACAGTGACAAGAAACAAAGTAATTCTCTCAAAGAAGCATGGGCAGCTCCAAGGGTGGAGTGAAGCTGATCAGAGGGAAGTTGGGGACAAGATTCTTCTGTAGAAGTGAGTGTGGTAGCTCCAAGCATGCTGTCAGAGGCTTACAAAGGACAACGGTGCTGGCGGTGGCATAACCAGCTGGGGCGTCAGCACCGGTTGTCTAGACTGATAGACAGGGGATACTGTCTGGTCCTGAGGGCACAAGAGGAATCTTCTTGCTCTAGGGTGGTTGGCCCTTCCTCCAGCGATTCCAGTTCATGGCATGGGGAACTCACTGTCTCTCAGCCAGCAATCATAGAAACCTCATTCTCTCACTCTCTCCCTCCACCACCACCCCCCCACTGGGTCCATTGGCCTGCTTTGGAAACCTACTCAGGATTCTGCACCAAGCCTATTCTGCTACCTTAAAGGCCAGCTCCTCCTAAAACCCTTTCCTCATTTCTGTATTACTAGCTCTGCTACAGCACCACACCAGCACACAACACCTTGATAACTCCTGGTGTTAAAAAGCATTTCCATGGCTTGAAGAGGTGGCTCAGTGGTTAAGAATGCTTGCTGTGTCTACAGAAGGCTGGAGTTTTGTCCCCAGCACTTATAACTGGCAGCTCAGGACAAGAAGTTACAGATCCAGGTGATCTGATGCCTCCTCTGACCTCTGGGGCATTTTCACTTTATATGCACATAACCACAAGTAATGAAAAAGAAAATAAATATTCTTTAAAGCTTTTCCTCTCTCATTCCCAAGGGAAAGTTCTTTTGACAAATGGTCCTTGGAGACTAAGATGACCATGTGCAGAGGAATAAATTTGGACCCTTATATCATTTCAAAATATTAACTCAAGGTGGAGTAAAGACCAAGCATAAGACCTCAATCTATTAAATTCTTACCAAAAAACTAGAACAGAAGCTTCATTATGGGTATGGCACCTTCTGCCTCAAATCCTGGCCCTTGAGACAGAGAGGCCAGAGGATCATAAGTTGGGGAACAGTCTGCGCTGGAGAATAAGATCCTGAGACAAAACAAGGAGGGTTGAGTAGTTACGACTGCTTGCCTTGCAAGCAGAAGGACCTGAGTCAGAATCTCCAGCCCCCACATAAAATCTGGTGTGGCTGTGAGTGCCTATAACCTCAATATTTGGAGACAGAGAGAGGGAGAGAAGGAGAGGAGACAAGAGGAGAGAGAGAGAGGACACACATACACACACACACACACACACAGAGATGGATCCTGAGAGTTCACAGGCCAGCCACTGTGGCCAGACAGTCCCAAGTTTCAGATCTAGTGACTAAGTTACAAGACAACAACTCTAAGAGTGATAAGGAAAACACTGGATGTCTTGCTATGACTTCTGCACATGCATTCATGTATGTGTATAGTTACATGTGCATGTCACACACACACAACACAAACACATACACATGCACACACACCAAAACATCAGTTACAACCACCATCAGAAGTAAACTTTTGGGCTGGAAACATAACTCAGTATTTGTCTAGGCCCTGGGTTTGTTCCCAGTACATCACAATCTTAACACATTGTTGATAATACAGCAAGGGTCCTGGCCATGGCAAGAATGTGGACACAAATCTCAGCCCTGCTTCTTAACAGCTACTACACTATGTGCCCACCTTTCTTGGAAGGCTAAAGTAGATATTGCCCAGAATCGCAAGGATTTGGAAACTGAGGGAAGACTTGTAGATGCCCGAGGGTTGGGCCTTGCTCTCCTTTCTGTTGGTTATCAGGGCCAGTCTGCAGCTGTCCTTTGTTAACACCTATTGCTCTGCCTACTCTGAATAGTTCCAAAGTACACTAGACCCTACATGGAGCTCAGTTCACATTAACTGATTATAAAGACCACATTCTGGTAGTGTTGTTTCCTAGGAAGGGCCCTGTAGCGTGGGGGGGGGGGCAGTGGTACTGGGACTAGAAGCCAGGCTGTGCTACGCAAACACTCCACCACTAAGCTACATCCTTAATCCTCTTTATACTTGTTATTTTGAGACACAGTCTGAATAAGTTGACTAGGCCATTCTGCAGCTCATTGTATTCTAGACAAGCTTCCCACTTATGACCCTCCTCTCTCAGCTTCCCAAGGGGTAGAGATTACAGGCTTTTCCCACTAGATCCGTTGAATATTTATTTGTTTATTCATATCTCTTGATCACTACTGTGTCTTATTTGCCAAGGTTGACCTTGAATTTCTAGCATCAAACAATCCTCTTGCCTCACTCAGACTCCAAAACCTGGGACTTTAGGTTTCAGCCTGAGTCCCAATTTCAAATTCTGTATCTCAGAATGTCAGTGGTGGGACAAGAGTTAGAAATAATTCTTCTTCAATCTCCTTCTATCATGAGGGGACCTGAGATTACAAAGTGCTGACAATTCCTCAAGTGCTGACCTTAAACCCCAAGACTGTCATACCCTTCACTTTAGGCCTGACCTCTAAAACTGACACCTCTCTTTGAGGCTACAGAGAGGGCTCAGAGTTTAAGAACACTTGCTACCCTAGCCCTAAACATAACCTTAACCCTAACTGTAATCCACCTTCTACCTATTGTATTCCAATCTACACACTAAAACTTCGCATGTGACGTGGATGTTTTATTTGCATGTATATCTGTGCACCACTTTGATGAAATGTCTGAGGAAGAAAGATAGTGACAGATATCCTAGAACTGGAGTGAGCTGACATGAGGGTGCTATGCATTCAACCAGGTCCTTTGGAAGACTGGGTCCTCTTAACCACTGAACCATTTTCCAGCCCTAAAACTTTTCTAACTGTGAAATCTGATACATTTATGGACCACACATTTTACTAGATGAGATCAAGTTTTTTTTTTAATTATTTCATTTAATTTTATTTATTTTAACCTGTTTGCATTTATTTATTTTACATGTACAAATGTTTTGCCTGCATGTCTGTATGTGTACTGTGTGTGCCTGGTGCTTGCAGAGTTCAGAAGAGGACATTTAATAACCTGGAATTTAATTAAAAAATTAAAGTAAAAAATAAATTATAAATACACAAACCCTGGAACTGGAATTTAGAATGGTGTGAACCACAGTTTATGTGCTGAGAATCAAACCCTGGTCCTCTGCAAGAACAACAAATACTCTAAAGGGCTGAGTTATCTCTCCAGACATGTTTTATTTTTTGTACTGGGTATTAAAAGTAAGGACCCCACATTGTAGGCAAGTGTCCTGTGGCTGAACTACCTAGCCACCAATTTCTGCACTTTTCACTGAGGGACAGAGTCTCAGTAAATTGTCCAGCTAGGCCTTTGAGGCTGCCAATCTTTCTGCTGCAGACTCTTGAGTAATTTGAGTTTACAGGCCAGCACCACCAGGGCTGGATTCAAAAATCACTTTAAAGGGTTAGGAGTGAGTTTACATACTTGTTTATTGTTTAAGTATTTTCAAGAAAATTGAGTTGATTATGTCAATTTTCCATGCTAGAGTAAATATATATAAGTAGCCATGTGGTTTTTGTTAGGATATATTTAAAAATGCCACACACAACAGATCGGATATGAAAGAGATTATTGGATGGAAGCGGAGAGAGAGAAACAAAGGCAGAGGGAGTAGAGAGAAGAGAGAACGGAGAAAGAGCAGGTGGGAGGGGCAGACCAGTTATATCTGAAGTACCTGGCCCAGGTGATGTCAAAGGATGCAGGTAGTGACACAGACATTGTCAGGACCCCAACGGCCCCTAAGGGCAGGCCCATTGAATTGCCTGAAAAACATAACAGCCCCGCCCCCCCTTTTTAATAAAAAAAAAAAAAAAAGAGGTGCTAGGAAGGGGTGGCAAGGCCAGCATGCAGATGTTGGACTGCTTCTCATATAAGGCAAGTTAAAGTATATAAATATAGGTTCCTTGGAAGTAGCTCTTGGTCACCATGCAAGGGAGTAAGAAAGAAGAAAAGTAAGAGCACCAAAATGTCCGGATTACACGGTGAGGAGGAGAGCAGGTATCTCTAAGGCCAGCCCCCAAGGGACCTGACAAACCAGATATCAGGCATCTGTGAAGCACATGCGCTGGGTCACCTTATAAGAGAACTCTAACCACCTCCAATCTCTCTCTCTCCTGCCTTGCCCAGGGACGCTCTCTGTGAACCCTTCCCTTAATAAACCTCCCAGGTGGAAGCAGTCGGGTGGTGTGACTTAATGCACAATCCTAACAGGAAGCTCCTGCCCTGGAAAGTTCAAAGTACAGAGTGGAGTCTGCCAACCATATCCCCAAACCCCCGCCCTAGCAGGTCGGGACCCCAGAGGAATGCTGGGAGAACCCGGAGCTGTTTGTTCCAGGCCTGAAGTACACCATTCCAACCTTTTCTTGATAATAAATCAATAACGGGCAAGGAAATCAATCATCTTTAGCTACTAACTGCCACAGTAACTAGAAAAAGCAAAAGGAATAAAGTAATTGTTATCAAAGGCTTTAATCACATTCAAACATCTCAATTCATTTTTCCATTCTCGGAATTTAAAACAAACATGATATTTATTTGAAGTTGTTCGGTGTGTGGAGACTTCTATGATACATTCAATCTCAAGAAAAACGAGAAAAACAAAACAACACAAAAAAACAGGAAAGAGTAAAACCCTTTCAAGTATTTACGAAATTGCCCCCTCACAGACTTGTGGGAAATGTAGTCTCACTCGGTGTGACGTCACAAGCAAGGGCCAGGGAAATCGCGTCTTTGGCATTCCTTGTGCGCACGAACGTTTCCAGAATCTTTCCTTGAGTTCGGTCCGGTGGATGTACCCTTCGCTGTTCTTCAGACTTGGGTTTGGATTATTTGACCTTGAAGATAGGTACCAGCGGGGAGAGAGGAGTCCTACAAGCCGGAGGCACGCTACAGGTCGGACAGGGAGCGGAGCTGTGGGTGGGTTTAAGGAACATAGAAGCTGTTCTGGAGGTTTTTGCGGGGACCCAGGCTGGATTACCGAGTCAGGCCATGCCTTCAGAAAGGATGATTGGAACAGTGCTTTCAGTGTGTGCTGCCAGTTGTCAAGCTGGGGGAGCCACGTCCGAATTGCCCGCCCCCCGCCACGGTCAGTGGCAGCTCACCATCTGATCTTGGGAGGTGTGCAATGTGAGTTCATGTTCCTGCTTAGTCGTGAAAAGATCCTGTTACCAGCTTAATGAGACTTAGTGGCTGTTGTACTTGTGAGAAATCTATGTACATTTCCCCTATATAATCGTGTTACAAGATACGTACTTTCCATGATGTTTGGGCAGATGTGTTGTAGTGAGGTGTAGAATCCCTACACTAATAGAACAAAACCACAATGTGTTTCCATAGTGTTAAGTAAAGACTATGTTTATTTTGTTTAAAAGATTAAACAGTATTTATACGTAGCATTATGTATTCAGTTGGTAGGAAATATATGTTTGCATTAATTCCAAATCAATTTTTTTTTGTCTAAACTACATTATTGTGCTCATAGATGCCTCTTCCCTGAGTCCTTTCTGTACCTCCTTCAGCTGTAATTTTCCCAGTTAATGGATGGGGAGGAGAAGGGGATTAGGGTCAAACAAGTTCCTTATTCACTCCATCTGCTTTCTGTCTTAGTTATATTTCCAGAGTAATTTGGAATCCCCAAGAGCAA
>JAQQSO010004221.1:10000-12955 GCA_028658305.1 Pachyuromys duprasi | reverse complement strand
TTGGGCAATAGTTCCTCCTTCCTAAACCTCCAAGCCCTCACAGTTTTCTACCATTTAGATTTCCCACATTGTACTTGCTTTTAGTGATATCCAGTCTATCTCTCCTCATTGTTCCATGATCTCTCCTCCAGCTCTGCCTTCTCCTAGCTCTCTTCCAAGTTCTCTCTCTCCTTTTCTCCTCCCACTCATTTCCTGCCCTCTGGCTCCTCCCAGCTCAACATTGTGTCTAGTTGCTTTAATTTGTTTACATAAAGATGAGACAGAATGCTTAGAATAAATATCACAATGCAACATCCAGATTGAAACCAGAGAGTGGGAGGCGGGGAGAAATCAGCATTTGAATGAACAAGGGTAAGGTGTATACCTTCCAAAGGAACATTATCATCAAAACAAGGTTGCATAGATTAAAATATCTTTGGGCTCTTGTGTGCCTGCTGTATTAGGTCAAGCTGCTACCTATTTCCCTAGAAAAGCCTCCCATTAGAGACAAGCTGGTTCCCTTGAGCAATAGAAAACACGTTTTAAGTAAACTTTACAGAAACTCCTTTTTAATTTAGGATATAAGCATACCATAGGTATATTGTATCTGTTTTGAGGTTTAGCCCTAGATTTTTATGTATGTTGTAGCTATTTGTTATATCCCTACTTATATACAGACTGGGCAGTTATGCCTTTGTAGCCAACTTTATTTAAACTCCCTCTTACCTTTAGCATTTAGGCATACCCTAGGCATCTTGTACCTGGGCTTTACATTGATAAGCGTACCCTAGGCATCTTGTACTTGGGCTTTACATTGGTTTGGCTAATTTTTGGCTTGCCCCTTTTTAAATACAGGAAGGGGAGTTATGCCTTTATAGTCAAACTTCATTTAAACTCTCTTAGCATTAGCATATAAACTTCCTTAACCTTAGTATTTAAGTATATCCCTACGCATCATGTACCTGGATTTTTACATTGGTTTTCGCTATTTTTTGGCTTGCCCCTTTTTTGATGTGGGATAGACATTTTTGTTTTTTAAACATATGAATTTAATTTTTGAGTTTTTAAGACTAAACCAAGTTGGTGTGTACTTTTCCATCTGTAAGCCTCTTGTGTCTTTTTTACATACACATAACCAACATTTTTCCCTTGTGAAAATGTTTCATGTTTAAAAGGATAAGGCAGTTTCCAGAGCAAATGTGACATTATCTCTTTTTACATAAACCTAAAATGATGTGAATCCAACCTTTAGACCTGTAATGATATAACTTCTATTATTAAGAAAAAAGAATTTACATGGTAATCCTAAGGAAAATTTTGTCATTTTGAATCTTATACTATCTCTGCAAATAGCTAAAAAGCAGGAGTTGCCATCCTGGCTTTTATTATATAAATAAGCTTGATTCTGAACTCAGAGATCTGCCTATTTCTTTTTACATTGTGTTGGGTGCCTTTGCCAACTTGTTTAGTTATTTATATATTTTTAAAATTAGTATCATTGTAACTCAAAGTCTTTAAATGAAAATCAAATAACGAGACAAGAAAAATTTAAGTTTGGGGTCAGTTGTGCCAATTTACGCTGTAACAAACAAAGCTCAGTTGGTTATTTTTTGGAAATTAGTTGAGGTTTCAGTAAATTGGCAGACCCTTACCAGAAAGAGCTGACAAATATCTTGCAGCCAGAGAGCTTTGGATTTTAGCCGTTATTAATCTAATTATTAGGAAGAGTGCCTTTTTTCTTGTCTGTAACTTAGTATCCCAATCCTTGTTTTTTCCCCATTTTCTCCTTCAACTTTCTTGGGGAAGGTATGGAGAAGAACCAACACCATTAAACATATTGCAACCAGATCCATGACTATGACAGCCAAAGGGATAAAAACACCCTCTGCCATGGCATTTTTTTAAAATTTCAGATGCAGTTTAGGCCAGACTCTGTGTAGAGGTTTGTTTGACTCCAGTTCCTTTTTTCCTGCCATGTCTGTGAAGCTGAGCCAGTTGAGCCAACCACAATATAAAGGAGCTATGCTTGTTTACCCTTCAGTTAAACTGCAGCAGCTGCCTGTTTAGCTAAGTCTCAGTTCTGCCCACAGGAGGGGGTCTGTTGTTCCTGGGCTGGTTTAAGAGCCTCTCTTAAAGAGACAGTAACAGACCTGGGAGTTTCTAGTTTTTTAAGTTTGGGTTTTATCACTGGGAGCTTATTCCCCACACCAATTGTGATAAAGTATGATTTAAAGGGTGTGAATACTTAAATTAGTTGGGCGCCATTTGTTGTAAAAGGCTAATAATATTTCCTATTGATCTATGTTCTTGTAAAGCTGCTGTTAGTCCTAAGCAACTGTATAACCAAATTACCACACAGAGACTGGGATTTTAGTTAACCTAGAACACAATGTTGGGCAATAGTTCCTCCCTCCTAAACCTCCAAGCCCTCAATTTCCTAACATTTAGATTTCCCACATTGTATTTACTTTTATTCATATTTTTGGTCCAGTCCATCTCTTCTCATTGTTCCATGATCCCTCCTCCAGCTCTGCCTTCCAAGCTCTCTTCCAAGTTCTCTCTCTCCTTTTCTTCTCCCACTCA
Source organism: Pachyuromys duprasi (assembly GCA_028658305.1). Classification (NCBI taxonomy): domain Eukaryota; kingdom Metazoa; phylum Chordata; class Mammalia; order Rodentia; family Muridae; genus Pachyuromys; species Pachyuromys duprasi. The sequence goes on along the minus strand of JAQQSO010004221.1, from coordinate 10,393 downwards.
TTTCCTGCCCTCTGGCTCCTCCCAGCTCAACATTGTGTCTAGCTGCTTTATTTTGTTTACATAAAGATGAGACAGGATGCTTAGAATAAATATCACAATGCAATATCCAGATTGAAACCAGGGAGTGGGAGGGGGGGAGAAATCAACATTTGAATGAACAAAGGTAAGGTGTATACCTTCCAAAGGAACATTATACCAACACTGACCAAATTTGCCAAGTAAAACTATCAGGTTCTTAGAGCCAAGTTATCAAAACTTCCTCATTCTGAATTAAGGTTTCATTTGCATATATATATATGCAATATATATATTGCTTTCTTATAGCTAGAGCTGGAGCATTGCCAGTACAGTATTTGCCTGGCATACACAAAGCCCTGGATTCAGCTCACAGCA
>JAQQSO010004221.1:0-5000 GCA_028658305.1 Pachyuromys duprasi | reverse complement strand
AAAGCTAAGAGAAAAGAAGAAACAGTCCTCAGAAACAAGAAAGTCTAGCTTAAAATTCCAAGTCAGCCATTTGCATGAAGCAATTACTTAATTTCCTCTTAGTCTTAGTTTCCTCATTAATAAAGTATGGATAAAATGAAAGTTTCTACCCACAGATAAGCATAGAACCTACCTTTCAGCAAATACACATCTCCTTGCAACAAAGACCATTACAGAAAACCACAGCAGATTAAAATGCAGAGCTGTAGACCTGGGCCCCAAATGATCTACAGTACAACTTCTGCAGCTAAGGCTCAGGAATCATAGCAGAGGATTGTAAGAGCAGGAGGAGCAAGTCATTCCTAGAAATGTCAGAGAAGATAACCCACGCTGTCTCAGCATCAGGGCTGCCTAAACAAGACCTGAACAAGGACAACACACGTAGACAAGAGTGAGGTCTCCTGGGGCCCCAATTCTAGATGAAGAACTACAGTCAACTAAGGAAAGCTGAGAGCAGGTAAATAGTCTTCCTCAGGGAAGGGCCTCCAAATTGGTTATCCAATGCCAAGTGGTCAGTCCTGAAATCATGTACATATGTTGTTACAAAGAACAAGTAGGCTGTATTTATAAATTTAGGAACATATATACAAATAGGTAACAACAATGAAAGAAATAGAGGCCAGGAATTTGAGAAAGAACAAGAGAGTGGGTACAAGGAGGGAAAGAACAAGGGAGTGGGTTAGAGAGAAAGGAAAGAGGGAAAAGAAAGAATTTTATTTTATTTCAAAACAATTTTTAAATTCAAATTCCAGGAAGAAACTATAATCAAAGTGCATTATATGTAAGTATGAAAATGTCACAGTGAAACCAATTATTTTGTACAATTAGTGCGTATAAATTAAAATATAAAGTTCAACTTACCTTACAGACTACAAATATAACACATGTATGCATACACAACCCATGACACCTTCCGTTCCCTGTGCCAAACCGCCGGCATGGGGTGGCAGCACAAAATGAATAATGTATTAGGACTTGTTAATTAATTTACATTTTTGGTCATTATTATTAGGTGGAAAGCCTGAGCCAAGGGTGGGGAAATCCCTCAGCAGATTCCCTGTGCACACCTGACACACTGAGTTCAAGACTCAGAAACACACATACAGATGGAAGGCGGTTACTCCACAAATTTGTGGCCTAACTTACATGTGTGCTCATGAATATGTGCACACACACGTAAACACACACACACCAAAAATAAATTTTTAAGAAAAGCAGCAAACCACGCTTGACAAGGAAAACAATGCAACAATTTTTCAGCCAGCTTCCTATCTGGAAATGATGGTGGTTAACAGTCGGGCACAGGGACAGGAAAGGCAGAGCTGGACCAGTACCTAAGGGATGATGCAGACTTGTTCTTGAATTCCAAGAAATACTTCTGTCAGTGAACTCCTTGCTTGTCTCAAGTTGATTTGGCTTGGGATTTTATGCCTGTCTGTGCACATGCACAGTAAGTAAATAAATGTAAAAGAATTAATAATTAAGCAGATGCACAAATATGTGAAGAAATGTGTATTTTGATGAGCTCAGTTGAATAATTCCAGAAGTGAGAGTGTGTGTTTAAACGTGTATATTCAAAACATCATGTCATACATGATAAAGAGAGTCCAGCTGCATACCCACATGCTCCATTTCCAAAGAGCCAAATGGCTGCTGATAGAAAACACTCTGAGAAAACATCAGACATGGCAACACATGTTTGTAATTCCTGCACTTGGGAGGTTGAGGCAGGATAGTCTCAAGTTAAGGCTACCTGGGCTGTGGAGGTGTTTCCATTTCCTAGTTATTGTGAGTGAACATGGATACACAGGGATCTGTGGAGTAGGATGTTGAGTCCTCTGGCCATGTGTCAAGGATTGGTATAACTGACTCATACTGTAGGTTTATTTTTAGCTTTTTGATGGTCTCCACACTGAACTGCAGAGTGGCTGGAGCAGTTTGTAATTTCACCAGCACCAAATAAGGCTTTCATTTTCCCTGCATCCTCTCCAGCATTTCTATTTATTGTTTTGTTGATCTTAGACATTCTGACTAGGGTAAATGAAATCTCAAGTTGTTTTGATTCACATTTCCATAATTATTAGGCATAACATATATGTTTGAGATGTTTCTTAGCCTTTTTTTCCTACTTTTGAGAACCCTCTTTAGGATCCAGGCCCATTTTTTGGAATGAATACTTTGGGTATTTTGTTTTTCTCTTTTTGTCTCTTTAGTTTTATTTTGTGTATGTGTGTGTTGTTGTTTTTTAGTTTTTCACTTATTCTTGATATTAATCCTGTCAGACATATAAATGGCAAGGCCCCAATTCTGTGAGCTTCCTCTTCACTCCATCATTTTTTAGTTGTGCAGAGGACTTTGAGTTTTCCTGGGTCCCACTCATAAAACTAATTATTGGCCTTAATTTTTGAGTAAATAGAGTCCTATTGAGAAAGTCTTTTTTTTTTTTTTTGCATCTACACCATACAGGATACTGCCCATGTTTTTTTCTAGAAGTTTCGTTGTTCTGGGTTTCACATTTAGGTCTTTGGCTCATTTGTAGTCAGTTCTTGTGCAAGGTAATAGATTCAGTTCTAATTTCATTCTTCTACCTGTGGACATACCATTCTCCCAGAACTATCTGTTGAAGATGCTGTCTTTTCTACAGTGGTTGTTTGCTGTTTGTTACCTGGCATCTTTGTCAAATATCAGATGGCTGCAGCTAAGCTCACTCATGTTTGGTTTCAATCTTATTCCTTTAGTCTCCAAGTCTGTTTCTGTGTCCGTAGCATACTGTTTTAGTAGTATAGCTCTTAAGGTATCTTGAGATCTGGGTTGGAAATTCCTCCAGCATGGGTGATGGTTCTTTGGCTATCCAGGGTCTTTTGTGATTCCATGTGAGTTTTAAGATAGTTTTTATTTTGTTTTTTGTTTGTTCATTTGTTTGTTTGTGTTTTACTGTTTCCATGAAGAAAGAAATGAAGGGGGTGTGTGATTGGGGTTGCATTGAATTTGTAAATGGCTTGTGATAGAATGATCATTTTTATTATGTTAATTTACAAATCCATGAGTCACCCTCTTTTGAAAATTACACTTTCAGGAGCTTCATAAGGAGAGCAACGGAAGCAAAAAAAAAAAAAAAAAAAAAAGCAGGGCACAGGGTTGTTTTGTTTTGTTTTGTTTTTTGTTTTTTTGTTTTTTGAGACTGATACTCTAAACAAGGACCATGCATGGAGATAACATAGAACCCCTGCTCAGAAGTAGCCCATGGCAGCTCAGTCTCCAAGAGGGTTCCCCAATAATAGGAACAGGTACCATCTCTGACATGAACTCATGGGCTGGCTCTTTGATCACTTCCACCTGATGGGGGAGCAGCCGCACTGGTCCACAGAGGAAGACAAAGAAGCCAGTCAGGACCGGACCTGATAGACTAGCATCAGATGGAAGGGGAGGAGGACCTCCCCTATCATTGTACTGGGTGAGGGGCATGGGAGAAGAAGAGAGAGGGAAAGTGAGATTGGGAGGTTTTGGGGAGTGGACTACAGCTGGGATACAAAGTGAATAAACAGTAATTAACAAAAAATTTTTAAAAATTGCATTTTATTGGAGTTAGAGAGGTACTAAGCAGTTAAAAGCATGTATCACTTCCCAGCACCCACCAAAGAGGTCTTATAACCTGTAGCTCCAGCTTCAGGACATCCAACCGCCTCTGTGACCTTTTCTTAAACTCATATATACAGATCCATACACATATACACATATTTTTTAAAGTGAATCTTGGAATGTACAGAAGGTCCTGGTGTTAAGAATGTTGGCTGTTCCTCCAAGTTGCCACACTTTAATTCCTAGCACCCATATGGCACCTCACAAATGCTGGTTACTCCAGTTACAGGGGATCTTTTTTTTTTTTTTACTGGCCTCTACAGACACCAAACATGCCCAAAGTGCCCAGATATACAGAAGCAATACCCATAAAATAAATAATAGAAATTTTTAAAATAAATCATTTTGGAGAAACATTTCATTTTCCTATTTTGTAGGCAGGAGAGGTAATGTAAAGATACAAGGATTTAGTGGTGTATACATGGAGCTGTTGACACAAAAAGCACAGCTCATGCCTCAAAGAAAATAAATTCAATTTATTCTGGAGCCAAATTTGAGTGACAGAGGCCCAGGAAACATGCCGATAAGTCAGCCCATGTTTCACATTCTCACACTGATGCAGTTTTATGTTTTAGAGTTGCAGAATAAAGAAAACGTTAAAACCAGAACAATTCTAAAATACACGTGGGTTCATCAAAGAGACAGTGACAGCAAGATGCTGGAATCACTTCCCCAGGTCTCAGATGCTATCTGATGACATCATCAGCTTCAGGGTTGGAGGAAGCTAGTGGTCTGCTAAGATAACTGGTGTTTTTTATCTGTTAACTACAGGATGTTGTGTCCAACACATAGGTGGGCAAGAAATTCCTACTGGAGAGAAAAAGCTACTTCCAGGATGAGGTACAATTTGGCTCTGGGCTGCAACTTTCCCATCACTGCAGCTCTAAGAAATGAGTCTTTGCAGACCCAACTTCTTTCCAGAGACTCTCTTTCACAGAGGCCAGAGGACAGATTCAGGGAATGAGTACCCTCCAATCATGTGGGTCCCAGATATTAAACTCCATTTATCAGGCATAGCAACAACTGTTTTTACTAACTGAGGTATCCTGCTAGCTTAGTAGACAGCCTCCTTGTAATCATCTCCATACCGAAATGTGTGCTCGCTAATTTACATCAACTTGACACCAACTTGTGTCATTTGTGAAGAAGAACCTCAACTGAGAAAATTCTCCCACCAGTCTGGCCTGTGGGCAAGCCCTGTGGTATGCTTTCTTAATTGGCTGTCCATATGGGATCTCTCCAGGTTGCTATGGTCAGTGTCATTCATGGACTGCACTGGTGGTCCTCGATGCGGTTAAAAAGCTGGCTCAACCTGGGACAGA
>JAQQSO010004220.1:0-12957 GCA_028658305.1 Pachyuromys duprasi | reverse complement strand
AAGACCCCTGTGCCCTGCTCAGTTTGGTCTTTGTGGAGCTCTTGTTCTCCCCAAGTCTCACCAACCTCCCCCAGATCTATCATTACTTCTCGCCCTCTGCCAGAGGCTTGATCGCGAGTCTTAATATCTGCTCTGATACATCGCTACATTGACCTCCCCAGAGGACCTCTTTGGCATGCTCCTGTCCTGTTGCTTGTTTTATCCTGACTCAGACACTTTTTGCTTGTTTTATTGATAAAGCTATCAAAAGGCTGTAGGTCTATAAGTAGAAAAAGTGATAGAGACATACTGTCATTCTAAAAATATTAAAGACTTGCTAAACAAAGTAAAAAGACAAAAATTAAGAATGAGAAAAACATTTTGAAGAAGTATTTGTGCTTCATTACAGTACATTAAGAACACTCAAGTAAGGAAACAGGAGCCAGAGAATGACAACATATGTTTAGACATATCAGAAGTTTGTGGCATATCTGTGACATGGTTCATCTTTATGGTCAACATGACCGGTATTCAGCATCACCAAAGACAGTGGCTCTCAACCTGTGGGTAATAATAACTCCTTTGTGCATTGCATATCAGACATCCTGCATGTTAGGTGTTTATATTATGATTCTTAACAGCAGAAAATTACAGTTATGAAGTAGCAATGAAATAGTTTTATGGTTAGGGATCACAACAACATGAGGAACTGCATTTAAGAGTTGAAGATTTAGGAGGGTTGAGAACCATGTTCTAAGGCATTACTCTTCTGGGTGTTCCCAGGAGTATTAACCGAGGGGAAGATCTCCCTCAAAATAAGTGGAACCTTCCAATATATGCCAGAGACGTAAGAAAAGAAGCAGAGCAACCGTCCTTGCTTTTTATTTCTCAGGAAGTGTGTCCACTGCTGCTGTCGCCGTCCTCCATTCAGTGGCGCTCCAGCTTCTATACACAGCAGCAACTCCCCAGGGAGTTCCCAGGCTGCCTTTAAGGAGTGGATGCTGAGACATCCAGTTGTGGATTAAGCAGATAAGGGATCTCTCTCTCCACTGTGTAGACTGACATTGTTGGAACTACCCAGTCCACATCTGGTAAGCCAGTCTACTAAACCGTGTTTCATAGTAAATGCACTGTCCTGGTTCTGTTCCTTTAGAGCTCTGTACTTCAGATACTAGGGGATTCCTCAAAACCTCACTGTGGCACCACCATAACAAAAGACTCATATTAGAATTTACTTTTCCTTTAAATTTTCCAACAAGTTAGGAAGAAATTAAAATAATTTTCTTGTTATCATGCATTTTAAATATAAAATTCAAATTATAAGATGCAATATGTTCATCTTGCATATTCCCTCCCTTCCGTTTTCTTTCCTGGCTACCAAGAGAAAAGCACCTTTACTCCACCATGCCAGCCAACCATGAGTTGAACCCTCTAAAACTGTGAGCTGGAACAAATCCTTTTTTGCCTAAGTCATTTATCTCTGATACTTTGTCACTGTGACAAAAAGGCTGACTGACTTTGAAACCTATGTGGAGGACAGAGGAAATGGAAGTGTTACATACTTTCCCATGTGAACTACTACAGTGATTATTGTGAGTTAAAGACAAACAAAAACCAGAAAGATATCTATCCTGTCAGATATGGTGATGCACTCAGGAGGCATTTCTCTGTGAGTTTAAGGCCCAGCCTGGTCTACATAGTGAGTTCTAGACCGACCAGACTAAACAGTAAGACTCTGTCTAAAACAATGGATTACTATCCTGTTTCATAAAAACAGGTGATGAAATTGCCATGAGAAAAATATCCTATCTCCCTATTCCAGAAGGAAAGTATGTTCCTTCCCCCACCCCCAACTCCTACAATGCACCATCACAACCAGAAAAAGCATTATTCTGATCAAGATTGACAAGCTAAAGACAGGAAAATGTATGCAAAACACCTCATTAGATGAGTCATCATCCTTCTAAATACTTCTCCACCAAATTAACTATTCTAGCTCAGCCTCAAGGCCATGTCACAGTTTCATAATTTACTATTCTTTGTCAAATTCAGTATATAACTCAATTTAATATTCAGGCCCAAGAAGACGACCTTAAAAAATGGAGGCAAACTTTTTTTTTGCTTCCCCTATAGAACATATATTGGCACAATCATTTTAGAAAATTGAAAGTATAAAACAACACACACACAATGATCCAACAAATTATCTCATGTGTACATGTACACATCAAAACTAAAAGAGAACCATAGTGGAATGTACTGGTAATCCTAGAATTCATCTGACAGGAAGGGTCCTTGGTTTTAGGTGATACAAAGCAAGTTCTATACCAAATTGAGATTACATAGCAAACAATGACTTAAAGGAAAAAACAAACAAACAAACAAACAAACAAACAAAAAACATACTACATGTAACTGACAAAATTAAACATATTGCAAATGTTTATCAATAATGATAGGTTCACACATCCTGGATAGCAGTTAAAAACACCAAAGCATGGCAATCAAACACAGTGGATGTTAGAATATAACAGTGGAGAAAGGAAGCTGGCACAAATGAGAATGTTTGTTTGAGTTCTTATATGTGAAGTTCTGTACAGGACAGCAGCACTCAGAGTTATGAGTCAATGCTGATTTCCAGAAGGGTAAAAAGAGACTGGCAACACTGTATTTCTCTGTCTTTTCTTTTTTAACTTAAATAAGTGTATTTGAGCTGGCTTTGTTGCTTACAGAATGGGGTTACCAGTCTCAGTTCTGGATGAAATACTCTTTTAAGGTGTATACATTTTGTAAGAAATATAGCCATGGGTTGTGTGCACTTTTATGTGCATATATTAAACTTATTTTTATGATTTTATCAACTTTCAAGCATGTAAGACAGAGGAAGGAGTGGACCTGGAAGAAAAGAGCCAGTAAGATACTCTCTATGACACACTACATACGGTCGAAACTCAACACAGATATGACTGAAAGCACAGTTGGAAAGCCAGGGGTATTTCTGGGGAGAAAGAAAAAGGAGATAATAACAACCACCATTGTCAATGCCATCATATTTGTTTGTTTGTTTGTTTGGCTTTTTGAAATAGAGTTTTATTGTATGGCCTTGGCTGGTTTCAAACTCAGAGATCCATCTGCCTCTGCCTACTGAGTTCTGGGATTAATGGTGTATACTACCACAGTAGGCCCAAGCACTACAGTCTTAAGAACAGTTCTTACAATAAGTTACATAGGACCAAGGTTCACTGTACCAAAACCTCCTCAGACATTGCCCATCTAGCCATAAAGATCAAAGGAGCCACTTCAAGTCTCATTCTGGCAAGATTTCCAAGCATCCTACTTCATTCTGAACACCAAAAGGTTCAGCCTAATTGGATGATTCCTTGCTATCCTGGGAGGATAATTCAAACTTATCCTGGTTTTTATTTCCAGGGCTGTAAATTGAGCCCACGCGCATCACCACCATCTTTTTACTTTTTTATTTTGAAACTAGGCCTCACTGAGTTGCTGTCTTTGAACTCGTTCTGCAGCTCTGGCATACCTTCAACTTTCCATTCTCCTGCCTTATCCTACAGGCCTGTGCCACTGAGCTCAGTTGGTCACAACATTTTGGAAGGAATTATATTTTTTTAAATGGATGTCTAGAAAAAACATCCCAGACTATGCATACAATTTAAATTCTACTTAACTTCTGTAGTGTATTATTTTTATTTCAACAAACATTTCTTTCATGATATAATCTTAAAAATTTAAAAATTTAAAAATTTGTTACTTAAAGTCCAGTAACATGTTTTTTTATCACTTTCTTGATAAGAAATATACATACCAATTTAGCACTTCCTTGCCTGTAGGTTGACAGCACAAAGCAGTGATAAGATCTGGAGGGGATTCAGAACACTGGCAAGATCAATTAAAGGAGTGAATGTCAACTTTCCTTAAGCAAACACTAAAACAGCCACACAATTTAATACAGGGAAGAGAAGGTGTTCTCAGATGTTACCATGGAGGAAGAAAACCTTGAGCAACCATCCCGACTTTTGAAAGTTAAATTGTTATCATTGGCCTAATGGTTTATCTTATTAACTTGGCTGAATTTGGAATAATCTAGGAGACTTGGGTGTATCTGTGAGTCCATTAGACAGAAAGACAGAGAGGAAGGGAAGAAGGGAGGAAGAGCAAGAGTGAGGGAAGAAGGGGCGAAGAGGGAAAGAAAAGAGAGAACTGAGGAGAGAAGACTCACACTTGACTGTGGCAGTACCATTACTGCTATATAGGCTAGCGGCCTGAGCAGGATTTCAAAAAAGAAAGAAAACAGAGAAAGCCAACTGAGTAGCAGTGTCCCTCTTTTCTCTACTCCCTGGCCTGCCATGATAAGAACTATTCTATTCTGCTCCACCACATCCCCCACATCATGATGGATTGAACCCTCTTATACTATGAGGCAAAATAAATCTTTCCTTCCGTAAATTGTTTCTGTCAGGTAGTTTTGTCACAGTGACAGCAAAAGTAACTAAAACACTTGGTAGAAGTATTTTCAGAGACTCAAGTTTTCATTTAAAAACGCAGATTGAATGTTGTCCCTTAAGAGTTTAGACAATGATACAGATTATATCAAGTTTATTATATTTCTACCTTTTCTGGAATATACAAGTTTCAGGTTTAACACAGTTTACTGATAAGTTATGTTTAAAATCCTTAGAACATTACAGATTTAGCTCCCAGGCTCTTAGAAAGAATGAGACAAATGGGTTAGCTGCATATTCTGTAATCCCTGCAGCTATTAAACTGAAGCAGGAAAAACAGAAGTTTCATGTTAGCAAGGACTGTACAGTGAGATCCGCTACAAAACCATGAGAAAGGGGAGGAAGAGGAGAAAAAGGGAGAAAAGACAGGAAAGAGAACAGGGAGAAGGGGAAGGAAAAGAGGGGGAAAGAAAGAGGAGTTAAGTAAGAGAAAGAAATAAAGAAGGAAGAATGAGAGGGGAGGAGGAAGAGAAGGAGAAGAGGAGGAGGGAGAGCAATAGCAAACGATAGAAATGACTGCACTTTTTTCTTTTTCTTTCACTCATACCAGAAGGTAAGCCCAGTACCTCGTGCAGACTGGGCAAGAACTCTTCTATCTGGGTTACATCCAACCTGTAATGCACATGTCTGATGACTATAAAAAGACTCTAGTGGAGAAAGAAGTTAAACCCTTAACAAGTAATAACAAGTAATAGGATGAGAAAAATGCATTGCTTGATGAATAAGAGAGACACCAGTACCGAGGAGTAGAACCAAACCTTCTTGGAAGAATGGAAAAGCACATCCAAATCCCATGGCTAAAAAAACCTTCCAAGGAGCATTTGCATTTATACTAGAAACCTAATTGAGTTTCCAGATCACAATGAAAAGAGTTAGAGCTAGAAAAGTGAGTGACGTTAAAGAATACTACCTACAGAGTTCAATTCTGCTTCAGGTTCAAAATAAGAATCTGAGAACAAGTTGGGTTATCAGGAAACATGATAATGTCTAAATAAATTTGATATGTTAGTTTTAGATATTAAAGGGGGTCCTCTAAATAGTGAGAGACAGTTAAAACTAAATCTTTGGTTCCTACATTAGAGTAAAAGTTGGGAAAGTGAGACTTCCGATAGGAGTGGTTTTCTGAATGTAGACAGCAAGGAAAGGCAGAAAGGTTAGAGAGGAATGGCTATCTTCTTCACATTCAAATGCATCACATCTTATAGATCAGAATGCTGGATGAGGTTAAGCCAAGACTCTAACAGCTTTTAAAATACTTTTATCATGAACTAATCATGAAGCCTAACACACAAGAGCTTTGTAGGGTCTTTCCAAGATAGCAGCGTCCAGTGCTTACTATATCTGAGTAGCAGAAGATCAGAGACTGCAGACTAAGCTAGTAACTTGGCTACTGACACCAAAATGGCAATGTCTGGGTTTCACAGATGAGAGGAAGCATCTTGGGAGAAATGAACAATTCTGGTCACCCTACAGATGACTGCTAGGTCCAAGGGTCTCACACGGTCCTAGGTTCTCAGCACCCAGCCTCTTCCATCTACTTGAACATGACAGGGCTATAGCATCTGGACCCCAGACTCCTCCTGCCTACCTGAAGACAACTCTTAGGTAACAGGGAAGAGGCACAGCCTCTAGTCCATTGTTCTACTAGTCCCACTGTGGTGAATGGCTGGACAATAGGAGCATACAGGGTCCCTGTTCCAAGATGGCAGCACCCAGGGGAGTCTGAGGACCAGTAGTGCAGAATCCACAGGGTAACCAAGCTACCTCCACTGCTGACTCTGAAATGCCAGTGCCCGTTGGTCTTTCCCCAGAGAGAAGAGAGGACCCTCATGGCCAGAAACACACTGTACCTCAGACCTCTCAGCTACTCACACCATTGTGAAGACCATTCCAGATTCCAGAAACAGACTACTATTCACAGCTCTACTAGCTGTCCTGAGGAGACCTGCAGGACCTCACAGGATCACATAGGTTAGAAACCTACACCCTAGTTGCCTGTCTATAGGTCCAACTGGGAGACAACCAGCTAAGCAGAGCCATGAGAAGATCCAAGAGCCCATCCATGACTAGGGCTCCTCCTGCATGCCCAAGAAGCCCAGCAGGTTCCAGGAACAACTGCCAATGCCAGATCCAACCAGATGGCTAAAGACCAGAATAAGAAAAAAAAAATATCAGAAAAACAAACAAAAAAACAACAGGGCAATATGGCAGCAAGCTCAGTATATCCTAACACAGCCGAAACACAAGAAAATGACCTTAAATCTATGCTTTATGAAGCCGGTAGAAGACTTTAAAAAGGAAACAAATCCCTCAAAGAAATACAGTAAAATACAATCAAACAAATAGAGGCCTTTCAAGAGGAAACAAATGAATCACTTAAAGAAATACAGGAACACACCATAAAACAGGTATAGGAAATGAGTAAAACTGTTCAAGACCTGAAAATAGAAATGGAATCAATAGAGAAAACAAAAAACCAAGGAAATTCTGGAAATAGGTAACTTACTCAGGGCTCCATGGACTAAGTCTCTCTGTTGGGTGACCCACAGAGAGGGGAACAGCAGATTTGACCTCAGAGCACTCAGCCGACATCCCCCACCACCGAAAAGTTCTCAGGGAGGGGGAAAGCTACAGTTTCGGCAGACTTCCAGGTGCCCAATCAGCAGCCCAAAGCCTGGGACTCAGGCGCTAAACACCCCAATAGAACTGTGGGCCACGGGGCTTCAGGGACTGAGCTTATCTGTCGGGTGACCCACAGAGAGGGGAACAGCAGGTTCGATCTCAGAACACTCAGCCCACAACCCCCTCCCCCCCCAATAAGTTCTTGGAAAAAGCCACAGTTTCGGCAGACTTCCAGGCGCCCAATCGCCAGCAAGGCGGAGGCACGCACGGGCCTGTGCCAGTGGTTTCTACTCACCCTCCCAGAAAGAACTGAGGGCCCCACAACACAGTCTGGGTGCCCTTGCTGGGAGGAAAACCCATAGCAGATGGATCATCAGGTCCATCACACAGGCCCCAGGCTCTAGCCTTCTACTGCAGGCATGAGTGCCCTGCTCACCTGCCATTGACTACTGCTAGGGCACAGGGGCACACAGCCGCAACTTCAGACCTACAAAAGCATGAGAACCATCACAGCAACCCTCAGATACTGGTCCAAGCTGCGACTAGTTATCCCTAGCTAAACTGACAAAACCGCAGGACTCCCTAGATCTTCAAGAGGGCTGCACCCAAAAAATATACCTTAAGAACAGCAGCTGCAGCTCACTAAACTCAGACGGAAAAACCCAGGAGCAGGGCAGCCATCTCCAGGACTTTTCCTGATGAGAGGAGAGCCTTCCTGAACACCACAGCTACCACACAGGTCCATATGCCTGAGGTGAACTGTGACAACTACTGAGAAGCACCACCATTCAGTTGAGTATACCCAAAAAGCGCCTGCCAAGGGGATTTTCCCCACCCCAAGACACAGCAGGCACCAGAAATTAACAGACAATTACCTGAGAGATGGGTAGAGGCCAGCATAAAAATACAGCCAACAAAAGGCAAAGCAGTATGGCATCCCCAGAACCCAGTTCCCCAGGGAAAAGTAGCTCTGGACACCCTAACAAAAGTGAAATTCAAGAAGATGACCTCACATCTACGCTTATGAAGAGGTTAATGGAGGAAGCAACTAAAATGCATAAAGAGTTAGATGGAGATATAGTAAAACAGATTATGGCCATCCGTAAAGAAATACAGGAAGATGCAGCCAAAGAGTTTGTGGCTTTCAGAGAGGAAATGATTAAATCACTGAAAGAAATAAAAGAAACAGCAGAATGTTCAAACAAACAGGGGAAGAAATGGAAGGAAAAACAGGAAAATACAATCACACAGGTGAAGGAAATCAACAAAACAGTTCATGATCTGAAGATAGAATTGGAAAAATTAAAGAAAACACAAACGGAGGAAATCATGGAGAGGGAGAACGTAGGAAAGAAAACAGGAACTACAGAGGTAAGCATAACCAACAGACTACAAGAGATAGAAGAAAGAATCTCAGGTGTGGAAGATACACTGGAAGAAATCAATGTATCCGTCAAAGAAAACAATAAATCTAAGAAATTCCTGACACAAACCATCAAGAAATCCAAGACAACATAAAAAGACAAAACCTAAGAATAATAGGAATAAAGGAAAAAGAAGATTCCCTCCTCAAAGGCCCAGAAAAGATTTTCAACAAAATCATAGAAAAAAATTTCCCCAACTTAATGGAGAGGCCTATAAGAATACAAGAGGGCTACAGAACACCTAATAAATTAGACCAGAAAAAGAAATCCTCCCACCACATAATAATCAAAACAGTAAGTATACAGAACAAAGAAAAAAATATTAAAAGATGCAAGGGAAAAAGGCCAAGTAACATATAATGGCAAACCCATCAGAATCACACCTGACTTCTCAACACAGACTATGAAAGTCAGAAGAGCCTGGACAGATATCATGCAGACCCTAAGAGAACACAGATGTCAGCCTAGGCTACTACACCCAGCAAAACTCTCAGTTCTCATAGAGAAAGAAAACAAGACACTCAATGACGAAAACAAATGTCAACAATACCCACACACAAATCCTGTGTTACAGAAGATACTTGAAGGAAAAATACAACGCAAGAAAACTAACTACTCACGAGAAAACACAGGAAATATATGACGTCACTACAGCAAAACAAAAAGTAGCCAAGCACACAAACACACTACCATAGCCAATATCAATATCAAAGGATCTAACAGCCACTGGTCATGAATCTCTCTCAACATTAATGGACTCAATTCTCCGATATAAAGACACAGACTAACAGAATGGATGCGTAAACAAGACCCAGTAATCTGTTGCATACAAGAAACACACTTAACTCACAAAGATAGACATTGCCTGAGAGTAAAGGGCTGGAAGAGTGTTCTCTAAGCAAATGGACACAAGAAGCAAGCAGGTGTAGTCATTCTAATATCTAATAAAATAGCCTTTCAACAAAAATTAATCAAAAGGGATGGAGAAGGACACTTCATACTCATCAAGGGAAAATTCCACCAGGAAAATAGCACAATCCTGAACATCTATGCCCCCAATACAAGGGCACCTACATTTGTAAAAGAAACATTAATAAAACTTAAACCACACATAGATCCCCACACATTAATAGTCGGAGACTTCAACACACCACTCTCAACAAAGGACAGATGAACAAAACAAAAATTAAACAAAGATACAATAACTCTAACAGAGGTCACAAATCAAATGGACCTAACAGACATCTACAGAACCCTTTCATCCATACACAAAAGAATTTACCTTCTTCTGAGCACCTCATGGAACCTTTTCCAAAACAGACCAAAGCAAGCTTCAACAGATACAAGAAGATCAAAATAATCCCTTGTATCCTATCTGATCACCATGGACTAAAACTGGAGCTCAGCAACAGAAATAGCAAAAAGCCTACACACAAATGGAAACTGAACAACTTGCTACTAAATGACAGCTGGGTCAGGAAGAAATAAAGAAATTAAAGTCTTCCTAGAATTCAATGAAAATGAAGGCACAACATATCCAAACTTATGGGACACAATGAAAGCAGTGTTAAGAGGAAAGTTCATAGCTCTAAGTGCCTTCAAGAAGAAACTTGAAACATCTCACTCAAGCAACTTAATGGCTCACCTAAAAGACCTAGAAAAAAAAGAAGCAGACACACCAAAGAGGAGTAGACAAATGGAAAAGATCAAACTCAGGGCTGAAATTAATAAATAAGAGACAAATAAAACAATTCAAAGAATCACTGAAACCAAGAGCTGGTTCTTTGAGAAAATCAACAAGATAGACAAACCTTTAGCCAAACTAACTAAAAAGCAGAGAGACATTATCCAAATCAACAAAATCAGAAATGAAAATGGGGATATAACAACAGACACTGAAAAAAATCCAAACAATCATTAGGTCTCACTTCAAAAGCCTATATGCAACAATATTGGAAAATCTAAATGAAATGGACAATTTTCTTGATTGATTCCACTTGCCAAAGCTGAATCAAGACTAGATAAATCAATTAAATAGTCCTATATCCCCTAAGGAAATAACAGCTGTCATCAAAAGTCTCCCATGCAAAAAAAGCCCAGGCCAGATGGTTTCAGCTCAGAATTCAACCACACTTTCAAAGAGCTAACACCAATACTCTTCAAACTATTCCACAAAACAGAAACAGAAGGAACATTATCAAACTCATTCTATGAAGCCACAATCACCTTGGTACCTAAACTTCACAAAGACCCAACAAAGAAAGAGAACTTCAGGCTAATATCCCTTATGAACATCAATGCAAAAATACTCAACAAAATACTTGCAAACTGAATGCAAGAACACATCAAAGATATCATCCACTATGACCGAATAGGCTTGATCCCAGGTATGCAGGGGTGGTTCAATACACGGAAATCCATCAATGTGATGCACCATATTAAGAAACTGAAAGAAAAAATCCAAATGATAATCTCCTTAGATGCCGAAAAGGCATTTGACAAAATCCAACATCCACTTATGTTTAAAGTATTGGAGAGATCAGGGATACAAGGTACATACCCAAACATAGTAAAGGCAATATACAGTAAGCTATAGCCAACATCAAACTAAACGGACAGAAACTTAAAGCAATCCCACTGAAATCAGGGACAAGGCAAGACTACCCACTCTCTCCATATCTCTTTCAACATAGTTCTGGAAGTCCTTGCTAGAGCAATAAGACAATTGAAAGGATCAAGGGGATACAAATTGGAAAGGAAGAAGTCAAAGTATCTCTTTTTGCAGATGATATGACAGTATACCTGAGTGACCCCAAAAATTCTGCCAGGGAACTCCTACAGCTGATTAACACCTTTAGCAAAGTGGCTGGATACAAAATTAACTAAAAAAAATCAGTAGGCTTCCTGTATACACAAGACAAAAGGACTGAGAGAGAAATTGGCAAGACAACACCCTTCACAATAGCCACAAAGGTCATAAAGTACCTTGGTGTGAACCTAACCAAGCAAGTCAAAGACTTGTATGAAAAAAATTTCAAGACTCTAAGGAAAGAATTAGAAGAAGATATCAGAAGATGGAAAGATCTCCCGTGCTCATGGCTTGGCAGGATTAACATAGTAAAAATGGCCATTTTACCAAAAGCAATCTACAGATTCAACGCAATTCCCATCAAATTACCAACACAATTCTTTACAGACCTTGAAAGAAAAATTCTCAACTTCATATGGAACAAGAAACCCAGAATTGCTAAAACAATCCTCTACAGTAAAAGATCTTCTGGAGGTATCTCCATCCATGATCTCAAGCTGTACTATAGAGCAACAATACTAAAAACTGCATGGTATTGCCATAGAAACAGACTGGTGGATCAATGGAATTGAATAGAAGACCTTGAAATAAATCCACGCATTTATGAACACCTAATTTTTGACAAAGATGCCAAAACCATTCAAAGGAAAAAGACAGCATCTTCAACAAATGGTGCTGGTCTAACTGGATGTCTACATGTAGAAAAATGCAGATAGATCCATACTTATCACCCTGCACAAAACTAAAGTCCAAGTGGATCAAAGACCTCAATATAAATCCAGATACACTAAACGGCTTAGAAGAAAAAGTGGGGAAAAGCTTTGAACTCATTGGTACAGGAGACAACTTCCTGAACAGAACACCAACAGTACAGGCTCTAAGAGCAACAATCAATAAACGGAACCTCATGAAGCTGAAAAGCTTCTGTAAAGCAAAGGACACTGTCGTCAGAACAAAACGACCACCTACAGGTTGGGAAAGGATCTTCACCAACCCTATATCTGACAGAGGACTAATATTGAGTATATATAAAGAACTCAAAAAATTAAACAGCAACAAATCAAATAATCCAATTAAAAAATGGGGTACAGAACTAAACAGAATTCTCAATAGAGGAATATCGAATGGCAGAGAAACACTTAAAGAAATGCTCAACATCCTTACTCATCAGGGAAATGCAAATCAAAATGACCCTGAGATTTCACCTTACACCCACCAGAATGGCCAAGATCAAAAACTCAAGTGACAACACATGCTGGAGAGGATGTGGAGAAAGGGGAACCCTCCTCCACTGCTGGTGGGAATGTAAACTTGTACAACCACTCTGGAAATCAATCTGGCACTTCCTCAGACAACTAGGAATATTGCTTCCTCCAGATCCAGCTATACCACTCCTAGGCATAAATCCAAAAGAGGCTCAAGTACACAATAAGGACATTTGCTCAACCATGTTTGTAGCAGCTTTATTTGTAATAGCCAGAAGCTGGAAACAACCCAGATGCCCCTCAACTGAGGAATGGATACAGAAATTGTGGTACATCTACACAATGGAATATTACTCAGCAATAAAAAACAAGGATATCATGAAATTTGCAGGTAAATG
>JAQQSO010004219.1:0-12960 GCA_028658305.1 Pachyuromys duprasi | reverse complement strand
AAATATTAAGACACATAACCAACCCTTTGGCAGAGTGCAGGGAATCATATGAAAGAAGGGAAAGTTAGTATGACCTGGAGGGGATGGAGCTCCACAAGGACCAAATATATCAGGTTACAGAGGTCTTTTATGAGACTGTCCCTCCAACCAGAGACCATGTGTGGATATAACCTAGAACCCCTGCTTGAATGTAGCAAATGGTAGCTAAATATCCAAGTGGGTACACTAGTAAAGGGAACAGGGACTATTTTGGACATGAACTCAATGGCTGGCTCTTCAACCCACCCCCACCCCCCAAGGGAGTAGCAGCCTTGCTAGGCCACAGAAGAGGACATTACAGCCAGTCCTGAAGAGACCTGATAAGCTAGAGTTAGAAGGAAGGGGAGGAGGTCCTTCCCTATAAGCAGACTTGGAAAGGGGCAGGGAAGAGATGAGGGAGGGATGGGAGGGATAGGGAGGGAATTGGGAAAGCTGGGATACAAAGTATATAACCTGTGATTAATATAAAATAAAAATGTAAAAAAAAGAAAAAAAGAAAAAGAAAATAGATACACAAAATCCAGTAAGAGCAAGCAGAGACGGGGAGCTGGTGGCGGGTACTGAATAACACCCTGAAATTGCAATGGAGGCTTCCCACTGTACAAAACAGTTACACTTTTTGGGTTTCTGAACAGCCAGTGGTGTGTTATGCTTGTTTTGAGGCTGTGTAAACCCTTTTAAGGGGAACTATTCCCACAAGAGAGAACATACAAGGCGGTGCCATTTGTTCATCATCAATGGCACCGTGCTGGGAAGATAGAAATAAAAGCCCTAATGATCCTAATTAGACACATATTTCAGCCCCTTCTCTCTGCTCCATTGCAAGATTTCAAATATAAAAGTAAAATTCAGAAACCAAATCCTTCTTTAAAATGGCTTTCCTGAGTGCATTTTAAATCTCATTAAAAGGCGCAATTAAAGAACTAATGAGGAATGTGCGGTCCTTGTCCCTGGATGTCTGTAGAAGCACTAGCTTCCCCTTCAAACTTTTAATAAAGTTAAAGCAAAGTAACTCCCAACAAAGGAGGCTTAATACGACTTTGCATTCAAACCAGGGCATCCAGTGGTATTAGGACTCCTAGGGAAAACATGGCTACAAATAAATTTCCCAGCACCCTAACTGATAAGGACATCACTGGAATGATCTCTGCATAAGTACTACTTGTGAGATCCTGCAGGTTTCCACAGCTGCTTGGCGCTATATCTGGTATAGAAGGGTCAACATGTACCCTCACCATATCCAAACACCAACTAGAAGTTCCCACTTTCACTCAGACCCCTCCCCCAACTTGTTTTGTATTCATTATGTTGCCCTGTGCTTTAGCCTGACTGTGTTTCTATTCTCTCTCCACCTGCTTGCGCTCTGGAGGAACTCATAGTCACAGGGACTCGTAATCTGCATGAAGATATGGTTTCCCCAGACTTTCTTGATTAATCCCTGCATTGTCGCTATGGGGCAGGCATGGGCAGGTGATTCTGCACCTTGACATCATTCCAGGCAGGCCACTATCACCCCTACGCTGTTTTTAAGAAAAGTTGTGGGAGCTAATGATTGCTCTGAATAGCTGTTCATCCTGGGCTCTCCCCTTCCTTTGTAAACTCAGGCTGTTTCACATCTCTGTAGAAGAAAACTAAGAAAAGTCTAAGAGTAATGCAGCTTCTGCTGGTCTACTGAATTGCAATCTTCACTTCTTGGATACCACCAACTCTACATCTGTTTGTGAATTTATTTTAGCATTCCTAGTGGGGTGATGAGCACATGGCCTTTTGAGTTCTCTTTGAACTGGTTGTTACTCTGGCAAGCTCCCTCTGTTTTGTACTGTTTGTACATGTTCGTTTTATAATCTAGGAAGCTCGAATTTTCAGTTCATCTTTCCTAACACTCTGCCAGCCACAGGACCCTCCTCTGCCACTTCCTTGAGTGAGGATCATCCAGTCTTTGCTTCAGTGCCTCCAGTAAAATGAAGTTGAGGGTCACTTTCTGAGCCATGTGTTTCACATTCTGAGCCAAGTAAACACACAGAAAATTAACTCAAATCTGTCTTTAAAACCCTCTGCTTCATGCCTTCCGTGTCATTTCTTATATGACAGATCTTCAGGAAAAAAAAAAAAGACAGATTTGCTTTCTGTATGACAACAGCCAATGTCACCTTCCAATAGAGCAGTAGCCAGCTGCTGTGTGTGTAGAATGTAGCTGTCAAAACTGCCCTTACCAGGGTCTCTACACACACAAGAACAGGAGTGTTTTTATAGCCGAGGAGGTTGCCAAATGCCTCGTTCACATTGTCATGTTTACAAAATGGAATGTTTTGCATATATTAAACTGAATAAACTACATCATTTGGCCCTTTTCTTAACTTTGTCCAATGTGGCTACTAGGACATCTAGGTCACATGTGGCTTGCATCTCCAGCCATCAGGTTGTATCCATTGCACTTCCTTATTCCGGAACCCTAATCTCTTCCTTAGTCCATCTCCCCCTTACTTATCCTGCCTGCATTTCTCCAGATCCTTTACCCATTGTCAACCCATCTGGTTTTCCAGCTCCTTCCAAATGCTGGCTCTTTTCACCTGGCATATTTCAGCTTGCTGAAATTTCAGATAAAGCTTGTGGCCAGGATGAAACCTGTCAAGACAGATGGGAGCTGATTGTCACTTGATTGAGAAATTATACTTTCTTCAACAGAAATCACACTATATTTAAATAGACTCTTTCGTAGAACTTATGCCCAAACAACGTCTTTCCCGTCTAGTATCTAAATTAATTTAGTGTCTAGTATGGATGTAGGCGTGTGTGCTTTCTTATAATTCATTATTTGTTCTTTTTGTTTTCGTTTTTTTATTATAGTTACTTGCTTGTCTTGGGTGGGAGAAGGCATGGACTTCACACCCCTACGTGGAGGTCAGAGGACAACTTGTCAGGTGTCAGTTCCCTCCCTGGGAACCATGTGGCTCCCTGGGAATTGAACTTAGGTGTCAGGCTTGAGGGCAGGCACCTTTACCCGCTGAGCCACTGGCCTGATGAGTTCTTCTCCCTGGCAATAGTGTCTTCTGTTATCTACAGATGCAAACACACATGCACCTTCTTCTACTCCTGACTTTACCCACATTACAGATGAGTGTTTGCCAGTCTGTGAGTGACACCAGGATCCTGTATCAACTTAGCAGGAATACTTACAGGAATGTGGACTGCTATGTGGTATTCATTTCTGCAAGAACACACTGAACAGCTCCTCAGTGCCTGTCTAACAGACCAGTGAGTTTTAAGGGCGGAGCTGTGGAATTGACCATGTGTTCTGTATGGCAATTGCAAGCATAGAGTGACACCAGGCAAGGTCTGGAGACCTGGAGCTCTGTGAAAATGTGGACTCACAAGGTGATGTTAACTTATATTGAGTCCTTTTATAAGTGTTCACAAATTATTTAATAATTAATTTGAGTGTTTAGATCTACATCAAGCTTATAGTTTTAGTTTCTAAAGTCCAAATTTTTCCAGTTTTGAAATTTGAAATAAATGGACATTTCTAGATTTTTTTTAATCCAAAACTATGTAGTTTGATGTAAGGGCTGGGCAAACAAACATCCACTCTGGGACTGTCTTTAAATGTCTGAGCATATTGCTTAATCTGTGTCTTGTCTTGTCAATAAAATGAGGGTCATGAAGCAATTAGCTGACCATTTATAAAAACCAGCAGAACTTGAAACTCTTGAGAGCAAGACTTTAGACGGATGAGATTCCTTAAAGAAAACTAAAGTCTATGTAGCTGGTACTTTCTGTGCTTCTCTGTGTGGTTAAAATATTTCATAATTTGGGGACCAGGAAGATGGCTTATTTATTAAAGCACTTGCCGTGCAGTCTCAAGGATGGAGTTCAGATCTCCAGCACCTACATACAAAAAAACCTTGGTGCTATAGCATGCTCCTATGATTCCAGTTCTGGGGGAGCAGAGACACAGAGATCCTTAGGATTTACTGGTTGTTTTAATCACGGTTCTAGTTCTGTAAAGGGAGACACCGTGACCACAGCAACTCTTATAAAGGAAAGCATTTAATTGAAACTCGCTTATAGTTTTAGAGGTTTGGTCCATTATCATCATGGTGGGCATCATGGTGGCATGCAGGCAGGTGCTGGAGAAGTAGTTGAGAGCTATACCATGATCCATTGGCAGAGAGAAACAGACCAGAGCCTGGCCTGGGCTTTTAAAACTTCGAAACCAGAGGAGGGAGAGGACTGGGATCAGGCTGTAAAGGTGAATAAATAAATAAATAAATAAAACACACAAAGTACACCCCTAGTGACACACTTCTTCCAACAAGGCCACAGCTCTTAATCCTAATCAATCCTTCTAATCCTTTCAAATGGTGTCATTCTCTGATAACTAAGCATTCAAATATATTAGCCAATGGTAGCCAATTCTTACCTAAACACCACACTGGTCAAGCCAGCCAAACCAACTTGGCAAGCTCCGGGTTCCACAAAGACCGTATCGTTAAAAAACAAAAACAAAACAAAACAAAACAAAAACAGAAAATGATGAAGACATCTAGGTAGCCAGCCAGCATCACTTCATTAGATAAGAAGCGTTTCTTGCCACACTCGCACCTTCCCTTTCTCACTCCCATCATTACTGTTCACATGCTCCATGGTGATGATGTTCACCTGGGCCACAAAAAAAAAAAATGCCAAACAGCTGTTTCTCCCATCCAGTGCATTCCTGACACCACTGTCAAGTTACTCTTCTGTAGTTCAGAACAAGCTGTTCTCACACTAAAAACCATCAAGGTTCGCTACAGCCTCAGAATAGAAATTTCCCTTCATTTTCTTACCCTTCATGGAGGAAACTGAAGTTTCTTTTCCAATTTTACTTTCCATAGCTTTGGGGATGTTTGCCTTCTGGGAAAATGGATGAGACACTTCATTAAAGATGGCTGGTGACTTCTAAGGTCCTGACTAATCTGAGTTATTTAAGGGTTTTTTTTAATTGCCCTAAAGGAACTAAATGATGAATTAGTTCAATAAAAATATCAATTTATCAGATTTCTTAGTTCAATTTCCTGGCTAATGAAGTACTAAATATATTGGTTAGAACTAAGAGGTTTTAAACAATGCCATTAAGTTTTCAGTTAAACATTGAGAAAATTCCTTGCTTTCTGAAGTAGTATTGAAGACCATTGCCTTTGTTTCCTTTTGAGTGTCTTCAAGAATCAACAGGAACATTCCTTTCAAGCTGCTTGCTTTTGTTTGTTTGTCTTATTTTGTTTTTTTTATCGTGTATACAATGTACTCTGACCATATCCACCCTTCACTCCCCATCATGCTCCTACCAGAGCCCTTCACCTACATCTCTCCACCAACTTCATTTTTTGTAAATAACTCACTGACTCTAATACATGGGTGTGGCACCATTCACTGGAGCATGGTAACCTACAGAACACCACACCACTTCCAGTATGTCCTCAGCTGGGAGTGGGACCACAAACAAGCCCCACCCACTCCATGCAGGACTTCACCTCAGGCATATCCAGGCAGCCACAGCCGTTCTGAGTTCATGAATGCAGTGGCTCTGCTGTGTCCAGAAGACATTGCTTTCAGCTGTCCTCCACAACCTCCAGCTCTTACAGTCTTCCCATTCCCTCTTCCATGGAGGGACATAAATGTCATGGGAGATGTAAACGGAGTGTGCTGAGTTGAAGGGGGCATTAGGACCCATGGGTTCTGTCATGAGTGGTCAAATTAATGCTTCCCTAAAGCAGTTGTTTGAGTGGTCCTAGGTCAGACCCACACTTGAGGGCACTAGGGGTGTCAAGCTGAGTGTGGCCCCAACTCCAAAGTTCTAACCTGTTTCTCTTATTGGTCCTTACGGGAGTGGCTGCAATGTGGTTAGAAAGTCATCCTGCATTGTAGCCATTCCCGAAGAGACCTGATAAGCTAGAGTTATATGGAAGGGGAGGAGGTCCTCCCCTATCAGTGGACTTGGAAAGGTGTAGGGAGGAAATGAGGGAGGGAAGGGGGGGGATAGGGAAGGAATGTGGGAGGGGGCTACAGCTGGGATACAAGGTACATAACCTGTGATTAATATAAAATAAAAATGTTTTAAAAAAGAAAGTTGTCCTGTACACTGGAATGATGGATAATAAGGAATCTGGCATTTCAGCTAATCATACTCAGAAAGCTGTGATACTAGTTCTAACAAACAGTTTTGTCCCTGGTTTTTTGAAAATCATTATCAAACCCTCCTCAGTGCCAGGGCTGTTCATCTGTTAACTTTCTGTTTTGTGTTCACCTCTGTCCCGTTTTCTCCAGAGTTACAATCCTTCACAGGGCAAAAAAAACAGGTCCTAAACCTATTGCTTAGCCAGTGTGGCTTACCACACAGAATGGACACTAAGAGATGTGTCAAGGCCTGAGGTCCCTTGCAGCCCCCTTGGGAATCTCAGGATGCTGTGTGGTCATTCACACACAGGAAGAGAGCATGGAAATAACAAGTGTGTGTGTGTGTGTGTGTGTGTGTGTGTCTGTGTGTGTGTGTTTGTATGTGTTCCTTGCTGACTCATCAATGAACCAGGCTGCCCACCCTAGAGGGGAGAGACCTGAGCATTGCAACTTCTTTATATGCTTGAGTTAATAAAGAAACACCAGTGGGTGAGTGGGGAGGAGAACAGACTTTAGCAATGGTAGGCTGGTATCAGAGTGATATTCACAAAACACGAGAACAAGACTGAGGGTTGGAAGAGCTCCTGTCTTTGCACACTGGCTTCCAACAACCCTTGGAGCAGGGTATGCTCCTCCAGGGGGTGTAAGTCCCGGTCACTCCGGCTGCTGTTATCCAGAAACAGAGCAGCCTGCACTTGGTAGGAAGGAGAGAAACAAAGCTATGCAGGTCCACCCGCCTGTAACTGCAAGGTCCAAGGTGCTATGCTCTGGGTGCAAACAGCGAGGGTACACTCAACTATGAGAAGAGATACAGCCGTTTCTGTGGGAAACCCCTGTCCCTTCAGGTCACTGTAGGAATGCGTGCTGTGTCACAGCTCTAAGAGAAAAGGTATCCTTGGCAGTCAGGAGCCAAGGAACACCACAAAGTCACACCACACAACAAACTTCACACAAGAGACTTATTGGGGAAAACAAGGGGGTGGGGGCGGCCTCTGCTCAGGAGAGAAGCATCAAAGAACTGAGTAGGAGGGAGGCTTTATACAGGGTTTGAGGTGGGGCGGAGCTTTCCACGGTTGACTGGGATTGGTGGGATTAGTCTGGCCACCTGCATCTAGAGGGGAATGTTCTGTGGGCAGGGCCTGGCCCCGTACCCACTACAAGGGGGTTTAGGCATGCTGCTTACTGACAATTAGAGGCCCTCAAGGACGGAGTCCCTCCTGTTTGATTATAAAGCCTGTGTCCTCTGATAGCTCCAGCTTTTCCACCCTGCCTGTACGCAAAAGTCAGAAAACACATAGGTAACACATGCAATATGGATACAACAGATTCAACCCATAAACAAGTTCAGATCTTTAAGAAAGGACAATACTATTTCATTTCAAACGACTGCTGAATAAGCTCACCCTTTCCAGTTCTCTCTGAACTGTGGCTGGCTGCTTCAACTCAACTGTTCTGGCTTAAGCCACTCTCCATGCTGACTGACTCAAACTGGCTTTTCTCAGTTTCTGCTCTGCTTGGCCTCATACCAACTTTAGTAATGTGTTCTAATCTTCTGGCTCCTTCTCATTCTGTGGCTCATTCTGTCTTCACCTGTGTCCAGCTGGTTCTTCAACCTGTGTCTGTAAAACTCTCCTGGTAAAACTGCCTCCTCTCCCTCCCTCTGTTCTCCAAAGTCCTCTCTTTTCCTGTTTCTTCTGGTGAGAGTTGGGTATACCCTCATTCTATTAAATCTTTCTCTGATTCATCACTTTGTCTGCCTCTCAATTAAATGCCACTTTCAAATATGGCTGCCTCCTTCTACAAACTAACTTTACCTTCACTGTTTTGGATTAAAGGTGTGTACTAAGGTCATGCCTGTATTCCAGCCAGAGGAATTAAAGATGTGTGCTGGGAGTATGCCTGTATTCCAGACAAAGTAGCCATGTTGCTGGTTTTCCATAATCGACTTTTTATTTCTGCCTAGTTCAACACCAGTCTTCAGGAAAATGCATCACAAATACCTAGAGATGAAAATCACAATCCCCAAAACAATACACATTTCCAAATTAAAACACATACTGAAAAGTGCATTAATGCAACAAACCAGGATGTGTTCTCACGCGGACGAATTATACTTTATGGTTTTCTCTGTTGTGTCTTGTGAATGGGCTTTGAGCAACAGCAGATAACCTAAACAACCTTTAAAAAGCATAGCCCTATAGTCAGAATTATATTCAAATTTCCTTCTACAGCAGTGAGTACCAGGAAGAACAATGCAATTAAAATATTTTTCTGGTGTTTTATGCAGTTGCCTTGATCTAAGGAAAAAAACCTTCAAATGAGCCACAAAGTATGACACCCTTCCCACCCCCCACTCTCCACCCCCCAGTGAGGACTTAGCTCAGAGGCAAACTCACTCTCAGGAGTCACTGACACCAACACTCCTAACCTCCTCCTGGGCAAACAGACTTTGAGAGAACAGAAAAAAGGGGTGCTTATTCACCTGACTTAAAGAAGGAATCCATACCAAAGAGAGTGAAGAGCTTTAGGGTTTTTCAGATTTACTAGCTGTGCGATCTTAGGGAAGCTACTTGACTTCTCTGTGCCTCGGTTTTGTCGATCTGCAAAAGACAAAGAGCTGTGTTGTGGTGGTGTGGTGTTCAAAGAAGGGGTTAAATGAGATATTATTTGTTATGGTGCTAGATCCTCGGTTGGCATTGTCAGTAGAAGTCATCTTAAAAACATTTTAAAAAGAGATGGCTTATCCATTAGGAGCACTGGCTGCTCTTTCCAGAGGATCTGGGTTTACTTCCCAGCACCCACAACCTTCTGTAACTCCAGTTCCTGAGGCTCTGACGCCCTCTTCTGGCCTCCATAGGCATTG
This sequence comes from Pachyuromys duprasi, assembly GCA_028658305.1. Taxonomy (NCBI): domain Eukaryota; kingdom Metazoa; phylum Chordata; class Mammalia; order Rodentia; family Muridae; genus Pachyuromys; species Pachyuromys duprasi. The sequence goes on along the minus strand of JAQQSO010004219.1, from coordinate 3,905 downwards.
CATGCATGTCATGCACAGACATACATGCAGGCTAAACACCCACACACATAAAACCATAAATAATGGGAGCAAACGTTTAAAACTATATAAAATTATTATGTTATGGTGTTATTTAGAGTATAAACTTATTTTCATACATGGTTTTTAAAACAATAAAGAAAGCTGATCTCTCTTTTAATTGTGGGGGAGGGTCTGTGTCTCTGTGTATGTCTTAGGGGTAAGTGTGTATGTATGACTAGCTGAATTGCTGGTCTCCTAGTGGTGGTTTTGAGCCATCAGTTGCAAGTGCTGTTAACTGAACTCAGATCTACAAAAGTAGAAAATGCTCCTAGCCACTGAACCATCTTTGCAGGTCAAAAAGTAAACAGCCATGATGCTCTATAAGGTGAATATTCACAAATTTTACAGATAACATAGATTTTTTTAAATATGACTTTACCATCCTGATACGAATATTCAAAATATCGACAAAGGAACAAATCTGCCAGGTGGTGGTGCACACCTTTAATCCCAGCACTCAGGAGGCAGAGGCAGGTGGATCTCTGTGCATTCAAGGCCAGACAGAGTTCCAGGACAGCCAGGGATACATAGAGAAACCCTGTATTGGAAAAAAAGAGAGAGAAAAGGGAGAAAGGAAGGAAGGAAAGGAGGGAGCAAAGAGAAAAAAAAGAAAGAAATCTGCCACTATATAATTTTGAAAAAATCTTCACGTTTGCTCTTAACCAAAAGGCCCAGATGTCCTGTGAGAATCCTTTTTTTTTTTTTTTGCAATTATCACACTGATTTAATATCTTTTCGAATATTTGTTCTTGGTTTTCTGCTAAAGAAAGAGAAAGAAAAACATAGGAAATAACAAGCATTTACTTTGACAGTATTCTTTTGGCTTCCAAAACTATGTCTTTCAGGACTGTGATTCCTCGAGAAGGAGGGACAGGTTAAGGCTGGAAGGAGGGAAGGAGTCACCACCATGGAGGCAGGCAGAGGCACAAAATCCCCTCCACCGCCCCTCCTGTCTTCCACCCTCTGAAAGCAATCTGAGCTCTGAGTTTATTGCCTGAGAAATGGAATGTCCATCTTCCTTTGCTTCATTTATGAACTAAATGGATGGTTTTCAGTTGCTGATCACCCTGTGGGGGAAAAAAAGGCACTTTGTCCATTTTGCAGCAATTAAGAGTGGTAATTTCTCCAGGGCCATTTGTTTCCCTTTTGTTTTCTACTGAGAGGACAGCAGTGTGACCTGCCTGCCTATGCCCTCTGAGTTCCTGAGGACTCACAGGCAAGACAGCACTCCAGAGGCGTGCTCCATTTTGACAGCAATTTTCTCGTTGTGACTGCCCTGGCTGCAGGCTAAATTATCCATGAGATCAATAACCCTCAAATGACTGTCTCTCCAGAAACCCTCCTTGGAGATGTGTGACAGAATGTGAGCAATAGGGGCTGGAGGTGGCTGGCACTGACCCACAGCCCAGACATCGGATTCTGTTCCAGGTGGATGGGGAACCTAAGCAAGGCCACTGCGTAGACCTTGGGATGGAAACAAAGAATGAACTCTTGCCCGAAACCTGTGCACAGTTTAAAATATTATAGTAGATCTAAATTATGGAATTGTGACATAGCTTCTAAAAGTGTTGATGAAAATGTTTGCATCTATGTGTATGTGCAAAGATACACATATCTGTGCACAGCAGAGGCCAGAGGAGGACACTGAATTACTCCATTACTCTCTCCACCTATTCCCTTGAGAAAAGGTCTCCCACTGAACTTGGAGCTAGGCTAGCAGCCAAGAAGGGCTGCCAGCCATTCTCCTGTCTCCATCTTGGATAGCCCTGGGATTAGAGGCACACTGCCCTGCCCAGCCTTTTCTGTGAGTGGTGGGGATTTGAACTCATGTCCTTGTGCTTACATAGAAAGCATTCTTACCCACTTAGCATCTTGCCAGACCTTTTCTGGTGTTTGGTTTTTGTTTTGTTTTGTTTTGTTTTGTTTTTTGGCAGAGATGAGCTAACAAGATAACATTAAATGGAGAAAGCTGGACCGAGGCACTTTACATTACATACTGAAAATGTATTGACGAATGTATCAAGAAAATGTAGCAACCAGACTGTGTGACTACATCAAGCCAAACTTCTGTTGTTTCTTGGTGGTTTTGTGGGCTTGCCACAAAGAAAAATAATCATTTAGGTCATTAGCCAGCTAATTCTCATGATGCACACCTGTGGAAACCAGCACACGTAACTCCAGGACCCACTGTTCTCTGATGAAATTCTAACTCTCTCGCTGTATTTCTATCTCATTCCTCTACTGAAACAGACAAACTAATTCCCAAAGAAATGCTTTCCTTGAATGGTCTCTGTACAGAAAACTAGGTCACTCACAGAGGCACTGAAGCCTGAAAAGTCAGGTCCTGTCTTCAAAGAACTAAAGAAAGCCTTTGGCCAAGGTGGGCACTTGTGAAATGAGCCAGTCCCTGCTAGCTTACACATCTGCTTGGATGTCACATCCAACCCCAGGGAATTAAAAGCCCACTTCAAACAAGATTTTTCTCTCCGTAACTTCAGCTTTTAAGAGCACCATAAGTGATGATAAGTCTGTATACACCCGCTACCTTTAATCCCAACTGTCTTCTACTCTATATCAGTCCATAGCCAGAATAATAAACAATTAGCATCTAGATTACATCCCATGATCCTCCATGTACTCACTAGATATGTAACTTCATGTGCAGAGGCTGAGATTTCAGGGTGAACTTTCCAAACCAATGTTATTTGAGAAACAAGAAACTTAAGTAAGCCTTCCGAGGGTTGCTAATGGAAATGGGGGATTCCAGTGTTTACTGGATATTTAGCTGCAGAAATCTCTTCTCTTCAGACTCTAAAGTTCTAAGCAGACCATTTTGGGATATAATAGCCTAAGGGGCTCCATCTGCTCGTGGGTGTCAAAGGGGCATCCCTCTGACATGTGATCAAAACTGCAATCCTGACTCGAAGGGTCCCAGCAGCCTAGACAGCAACACTCAGCCATGGAGAGTGAAAGATCAAGCAGCATATCAAGATGACGGGAAAACATCTATGTCTCCATTGCTTTGTGTTGACATGATCCGACAGGTAGAATGCAGTAACAGGATCTTCCCTGCAAGGGCCACAGAGATCCTCTAATACAAGCACTTCCTACCATCTCAGTGTCTGCTCTCCTCTACCTGAGAAGATCACCGTGGTAGTTTGAATGAGAAAAGACCCCCCCCCATAGGCTCAGGTACTTGAATACTTTGCCCCAGTTGGTGGCAATATTTAGGGAGGTGGTACAGCCCTGCTGGAGGACATATGTCACCGAGATTAGGCTTTCATAGACTGGCTCCCACTTTCAGAGTGTGCTCTTTGCTTCCTGCATGAAAATGGAGGTATGAGTTCTCTGCTTCCTACTTTAACCACCTTCTACCATGCTTCTGCAGCCATTTTGGACTCTCCCTCTGGAACCATAATCCCAGATAAACTCTTCTCCTAGAAGCTGCTTCTGGCCATGGTGCTTCATCAGAGCAACAGGAGAGCAACTGATACCATTGGAACAAAACTGCTTTGTACTAAGAACTTTTGGCCACTAAGAGAACCACAGACCCCAGGGTTTTGCTGGGCAGATAATATGACCACCTGACTGAAGGAGTTTGAGCTAAACTCCAACCTCTGTAGCCACTCAACTCTCAGTAATAGGTACTGAAAAGCCAAGGAGTCCCACGTGGCTTAGGTTTTACAGCAAAACATTGGGTACACAGATGTCCCTCAGTTGAGGAATGGATACAGAAATTGTGGTACTTTTACACAATGGAATACTACTCAGCAATTAAAAAGGAGGAAATCATGAAATTCGCAGGCAAATGGTGGGACCTGGAAACGATCATCCTAAGTGAGGTA
>JAQQSO010004218.1:0-12960 GCA_028658305.1 Pachyuromys duprasi | reverse complement strand
GAGGTCCTGAGTTGTAAGGATGTGTATCCAAGGTTGCCACCAAGTCTTCCTGGGTCATTTTCTTTGTCTGTGGAAGAAAACAAAAACAAACAGGAACAGTGATTTGGGGTGTAAGGATCTGGGAGTTGCTCCTGTTCCAAGTCCTCGGGGTATCTTCTCACCTCTTCCCCCAGCTCCCCACATTCCAACCTTCAGTGGCTCTGTCCTGCTGCCGCCTCTCTGCAGAGGAAGGAGGACCAGAGGCCAGGGCTCAAATCCCACTTGCATCACTTCCTAGCAACCTGATGTCACTTGAGCGACGACCCTCCTCTGACTCAGTTTCACATGATCATATCCATCTCCTAGGGGCACTGTGGGGCTTGAAAAGGAGAGGCATGAAGTGGATGGTACCTGAAAAGCCAGCTCACCTTTGTACCCACCCCTATCACAGATCCCCTAAAACCTTTCAAAACCTCGAGCCAGTTGGTTGAGGCAGTATGCAGTCCCCTCAGAGCTTTGGTCCTGTAAGCAGTGACCCCACTGAAATCCTTGTCTAACCACAGGATCTTTGTAAAGTGAGCGTGGCAGGGCATGCCTCTATCCTCAGCCCTTGGGAGGAAGAGGCAGGCAGGTCTCTGTGAATTTGAAGCCAGTTTGATCTACATAGTAAATTCCAGGCCAGCCAGGGCTACACAGTGAGACCCTGTCCTTTTTTTTTTTTTAATTTAAAGATTTATTTATGTATATAGGTGGTTTACCTGAAGATGGTAACGGATTCCATGGGACTACAGTTATAGATGGTTGTGAGCTACCATGTGGGTGCTGGGAATTGAACTTAGATCTTTAGAAGAACAGCCACTGCTCTTAACCACAGTGGTTAAGAAACCCTATCTTAAAAAACAAAAACCAAGGACTTGAGAGATGGCTCGGAGGTTAAGAGCCCTGGCTACTCTTCCAAAGGTCCTGAGTTCAATTCCCAGCAACCACATGGTAGCTCACAACCATCCATAATGTGATCTGGTGCCCTCTTCTGGTGTGCAGGCATACATGCAGGCAGAATACTGTATAAGGCCAAATACTGTATAAATAATAAATAAATCTTTAAAAAAGAAAAACCAAAAAAAAAGAAGCCAGGTGGAATAGCCATAACTTTAACTGGAGTAGAGATACCAGCACTTGGAATATAGATATAGGAGGATTTCTGATCTACTTATCAAGTTCGAGGGTAGCCAGAATTACATAACTCTTATCTCAAAAAAAAAACAAAAACAAAACAACAACCAACAAACAAACAATGAAATAGAGGCTGGAGAGATGCTCAGCAGTTGAGAGCACTCTCTGCTCTTCCAGAGGACCTGGGTTCCGTTCCCAGCACCCACAGAGCAGCTCACAGTTGTCTGTAGCTCCATTGCTTCTGACACCTTCACACAAACTTGCAAGCAAAACACCAATGAACATAAAAAAGAAAACCCAATAAAGTAAAGACGTGAACTTCCTCCCCATAGGGTTTTCCAATAGTTATATGTCAGGCCCTGAGAGAGGGGCCAGTGACCAGGTACCTGGCAGCTACTTTGTGGTCATTTCTGCCTATAACAAAGCTTTTCTTTTTTTAAAGAAGGTTCTATTATTATGGTGTGAGTGTAAGAATTTTCCCAAATATGTTTAAGTGCAGCTTGTGGGTACAGCTAGGAATTCCCTGGAACTAGACATAGAGTTCCTGCCATTTGAAGAAAGAAGATAGGAAAGGAAGAAGAAGGGAAAGGAAAGGAAAAACTAAAACCAAAAGTAAGAACGGAAATATTCTCACAGCAAAGGCTAAAAGGTGGGAGCCTTCCAAGTGTCCATCACTGAGCATGAGTCAGCAAACTGTGATATATCATACTCTGCAAGAGCACTCAGCCTTGAAAATGAAAGTTCAGAGACAAGTTAACATCATGGGATGAACCTAAGGCTACTATGTGAGGTAGAACTAGACAGCACAAAAGGAGAAATATTGTTCTGTTCATATAAGAGTAGGCAAATCAAGAAAGGCAGGAAATAGGGCTTGATACTTTTGATACATTCCCAGCCCAGCGTAGAGGTAGGTGTGCGCGTGTGCCCTCCAGTGTTTTATAAACCCTGGGGTAGTGGCAAGAGTGACTACATATTGACACCCTGTCTCAACAAAAGCAAATGAAACATGATAAATGTCATTTGGCAGAGTATTTGCCTAGCATGCAGGAAGCCCTGGGTCCCATCCCCAGCATCACATGGACATAGCAATATCTAAACCAAACAACACGGCAATTGAAAAGCTGGAGGGGCTGGACAGTGCTGGCTGGCCCAGGCAGGACAAACCTGCAGCAGTCCTCAGGCTCCCAAGTGTTGAGATCCATGCATTCGCCACCATGCCCAGCTGGGTTTATCTGGACAGTTCAGGATTTGTTCAAGAGCTGATGCTACTACAGATGTAACCATGCAAACCTCTCCCACCAGCTCCATCCCTTCCTTCCCTTTGTTTTTGTATGCGCCAAATATGGAGCTCAGCACTCAGACACTATTCTCACTCTACTGGTGCACCTGCGCCTCCAGCTTGTGTTGTGTTTTGTTGGCTTTTGGAAACAGGGTTCTCTGTGTAGCTGTGGGTGTCCTGTAACTCATGTTGTAGTCCAGGGCTAGCCTCAAACTCAGAAATCAACTTGTCTCTGCCTCCCAAGTGCCCTCCTCATTGTTTTGGTTTTTGTTTGTTTGTTTTGAGATGGGCATTCTCTGTGTAGCCTTGGCTGTTCTGGATTTGCTTTGCTGGCCTCGAACTCACAGAGATCCACCTGCCTCTGCCTCTGCCTCCCTGAGTGCTGGGATTACCAGGCACAGCCTATTGTTTTCTCGGACTGGTGAGATGGCTCAGCAGCTCCGGGCACGTGCCGCCAAATGTAATAACCTCCATTTGATTCCTGGAGCTCACATGGAAGGAGAGAACGAAATCCATAAGTTGATCTCTGACTTCCACATGTCTGCTCTGGCACCTCACCACATACATGAAATAAAATGTGAGGGGAAGGGACTCTGTAGCCTGGGTTGACCTGTAACTCACTATGTAGCCCAGGCTAGTCCTCCAACCTTTCTGCCGCCATCTCCCAAGTCCTGGGATTTTACAAGTGTGAGCACTACATTGACTTAACAATAACAAGGAGACCAGATCATTATCACAATGTCACAAGGTTCCACAGAGGCTCCCAAAGAGGCCACAATGTCACCCCAAACCTTCTCTCACCATTCTCAAGGATTGAACCCATCCCAGTGACAAGAGAGCCCTGTGATCCCCTAGTTTTTCATAGTCAACCCCAGACTTATAGACAATCCTAGTTCTATGACTCTGGGCAATTCCTGGTCCCGAAGCTCAGAGTCAGAGGACTCCCAAGTGACACAGCAACCTCTCCCCTCTCAGTGGGTTGGTCATTGTAAAACTTGAAAAAAAAGAGCTACTTACCGTGGAGATGGCAAACAGAGAGTTATCAAAGGACATGTCTGAAACAGAAGAGAACAAACTCAGCACAGGCTGGCCCACTGTCCTACCCGCCCGGTTCTTGCCCACATCTTAGTGCCCAAAATTAACTCTGCAAAAGGAGTTGGGGTTCCAGCATCCTCTTCAGATTCTTGCCAGTCCCTCTCCAGGGTGGGCAGTGAACATGTAGAGGGAGGGGCACAGGTCTCCCTGTAGAGAACAGGCTGGGGCCAGTGAGGTGGCTCAGCAGGTAAAGGCACATAATAGCCAAAACTGTCACCTTGAAGTTAATCCCCAGGACCCACTCGGTAGAAGGAAAGAATTGACACGTGCAAGTTGTCCTCTGACCACACACGCACTGTGGCATGCTAGCTCTGATAGTGCAGACACATCACATACAGGTAAATAGATACACACAAATGCTGATAGCATGCTGGTGTGGAAGGAAAGCATAGAGCCTGCTGGAGAATCAGGGAAGGTTTCCTGGAGAGGGTGACATAGACATTGAAGCTGGAAAGAGAGTTCTAGGCAGTGGATGGAGCCAGTGTGAAGGCTAGAGACAAAAACAAATAACCCAGCAGAAAGAACAGGGACAGTGTTTGCACTTCAAGAACAACAAGAGGCCACAGAAAGGCCCCAAATAGCAAAAAAAAAAAAAAAAAAAGTTACTTCACCCAGGGAAGTATCAAGGGGCATGGGTGACAAAACGGACCTGTGTTGGTGAAGTTGATCTGAGCCCAGCAGGATTCACGCTCCCTGTAAAGGGATTCAGAAGAAAGGATGCCCCATGAAATAAGACACTTGTTCTAGAATGTCTCCCATAGTAAGACCTGATATGGTCTGCCTTTCCCCCTTGCGCCATTCCCTTCCCACAGCAAATACTGCACACTGAAGGTAATTATCCCTCATTTCTAGAACCATCACACTGGGCAGCCACTCTGGCTGTAAGGAGCCAGGGACACTTCCAGGGAAAGCCTAATATTGTACAATCCCAGTGAGAGTCCTGAAAATGCCATTGTACATATCTAGATTTCTGGACAATATTTAGGGACCCAGCAGTGAGCTGGAGGTAAGGCAGCTGGGCTTCCTGGCCCATGTAACTGAGCTTCTGGCCTCAATATTCACATCTAGAAAATGTGTATCATCAGGTCTACTGGGAGGAAGCCATGCTCATAGGTTTTAGAGAATCCTAGTACACAGCAATGCTCAGTAAATAATCCATGTTCTGTTGGACCTACGAGGCAGAATCCCCGGCAAACTCGAACTTGATGCACGAGCAAGAGGTTTTATTCAAATACCAGAGCACTCTGGGACTCCGCTACCCACTCCTGTAGAAGGGACAGCTCAGAGTGCCCAGCAACAAAATCACAGAGTTTATAAAGACAAAATCCACAACCCAGGAGGGGTAAGGGACTTTTCTAACAGGGCAATCTATGATTGGTTATCACCAGGTGCAGCTGGGAGGGAACGGTTAGAAATTGTTTAGGCTTTCTCATTCATAACTACAGAAGGGCGTCTCTTAGAAACGTTTTCTATCAGATCCGGGTTCGATAATAATTACAGCTCACAAGCTTTAGTTCCCATGGTTGGTTCCCATGGTTGTTTCCTTTTGTTAGGGCCAAGTATCGGTTCCTTTTGTTAGGGCCAAGTTAAAATTTTTCCATCCTTACAGTTCCATGCATTTATCAGCCCTCCCATCAGAGAACTCTATGGGGAATGAAGCCTTTGCAAAGTGCTCAAAAGATCACCCTGGGAAGGTCTCACCTCTGCTTCTGTAAGTTTCTGACTTTAGCTGGAAGAAAGATGAACAGGTATTAGTTAGATTATTCTGACTCTGATAGCAGCTGGAAAATGTTGATACCCATGAAATCAAAAGTTCCCTTGACTTCTGTTGGGACCAGCCTTGCCTCATCCATGTAGATCTTCCACTAAGTACAAAAGCTGCTATAAACAGATCTTTCTTAGTTCATTCTTTTCTGTTCTTTTCTAGGCAGGGTTTCACAGCATGGCCTGGGTGTTCTGGAATTCACTTTGTAGACTAGACTGTAGGTAGAGATCTGCCTGCTGAGTACAGGGATTAAAGGCGTGTGCCAACATACCCACCTTCTCTTAGTTTTTTGGAACAGTCCTGTGTAGCTTAGGCTGCCGTGAATTCACTATGTAGCCAAGGCTGGCTTTGAACTCCTAGTCCTTCTACTTCTACTCCCTAAATGCTGGAATTATGAATGTGCGCATCTGTTTCCTTGAGGTGGTGTACAGCCCAGGCTAGTCTCTAACCCGTAGTCCTCTGTCAGCCATCTGAGTTCTGGAATTACAGGTGTGTATTAGCACTTATGTGTTGGGTCTTTTTGGAATATTTACTTTGTGTATGCATGTTCTTGTATGGGTGTGGGTGCACACACGGAATGTAGAGGCTATCGGAATTAGGAGTCCTAGGGATGGAACCTAAGTGGTCATGCTTGGTAGCAAGCATCTTTGTCTACTGAGTAATCTTGCTGGTCCTTTTGTTCATGCTTGACTTATGAGAAATGTATGTTCACTTAAAAAAAAAAAAGCCCAAAACTTGAAACACCAAACGTGGTGGCTCACTGCTATAATCCGAGCAAAGCAAAATGAAACAGAAGCAGGAGGATTATCTACACTTCAAGGCCAGCCTGCTCTACATGGGAGGTGGGTTTCCAGACCAGCCTGGGCTGTGTACTGAAATCCTGTCTCTATAAAGCTAAATCCAAACCAAATCTTCACAAATGTGTAAACATGTAAAATTGTTTTTCTTAAAAACTATGAGTCTCCTGACAGGCCATTTCCAACATAAGCCTGTGGTCTCAGCATTAGAGAGGTGGAGGCAGGAGGATCATGAGTTCAATACCATCCTCAGCCCTATAGCAAGTTTGAGGCCAGACTGGGCTATATGAGACCTGTCAAAATTGGGGGTGAGGGGGATAGTCAGTGAGATGGCTCTTCAGATAGAGACACTTGCTGCCAAGCCTGACGACCTGAGCTGGATCCTGGGGACTCACATGTTGGAAAAAGAGAACTGACTTTTGGAAGCTCCTCAAAGCCTCCTCCTCCATAATAATAAGTAAACTTTTGAAAGGAGTTTCCATTATTGCTGGGAGTGAGGCTGAAGTGAACAGAGAGCCACTGTCTAAGGTAGAGTTCTCAACCTCTGTCTCCAAAAATACTTACATTATAATTCATAACAGTAACAAAATTATATTTCTGAAGTAATGATGAAAATAGTTTTATGGCTGGGCATTACCACAGTATAAATGTCTTAAAGGGTGGGTTGCAGCATTCAGAAGGTTTAGAAGCACTGGTTTAGCAAATGAAAATTCTGGAAACAGATAAAGGGATGGTCAAATAAAAGTGGGAATGAATAGACTTCTGTTTCTTAAACAGTATCTCACATAGCCCAGGCTAGACTGGAACTTGCTACACAGTGATGCTGATATTGAATTCTTGGTCCTCTGACATCATCTAGTGAGTGCTGAGGTGACAAGCATGCGCACTGTGCCTTTTACCCAACAGATGAGCCTCTATAGATCTTGATGCCTCAGGAGGTAGTCTAGAAACAGGCTAGTAACCAGGGATCCCATATGTTAGTCTCCTCTCCCTCCACCCATCACCCTACTTCTGCTGGTGCCCTACCCACACACCTGCTGCCCAGTTCAGGGGGACGAATTCGCCAAACTGACTGTCTCTGTGCCCCTGAAAGCATGGCTGATGAACTCAGTCCTGGGGAGGTAGAGAGATGGCTCATGGTTAAGAGCACTGGCTGTTTCCAGAGGCCCCAGGTTCAATCAATACCCAGCACCCATGTGTAGGAGGCACACAGGTCCTGTGCTCACAGATAAGCATGAGGGAAAGGGAAAATGCAGTGTTAAACCCACAGGGTTGCTCCTTCCAAGGAAGCATGCATAACCTGCCATCAGCTCAGAAGGCTGGGGCAGACCACACCAGGTCTACTGCAAGATCCTTATCATGCATGAGCTCGTCTTCCTCCTTCAATCTGTAGAACCCATCTTAATGGAAGATGTCACATGTACTTTACAAAGAGTTTTGATGTCGTGTTGTAAGGTATATTGTGTGCATGGGACTGAGGTAATTATCACCAGGAAAAATTCACCAAATTGTGTTGTGGTTGGTTGGTTTGTTTGTTTTTATTTTTCGAGACACAGTTTGTCTGTATATCCTTGGCTGTTCTGGACATCCTTTGTAGACCAGGCTGGCCTAGAGCTCACAGAGATTTGCCTGCTTCTGCCTCCTGGGTGCTGGGATTACAGGCATGTGCCACCTTGCCTGGCATGTTGTGCTTAATATACATAAAATAAGCTACTCAGGGTCAGACTTCGGAAGTTTAACCAACACCAGCTACTTAGTCATGTGGAACTGAACTGTCTTCTTGTCTCCTGAAGAACATTATTCTAGTGGTCATGATGGTTGCAGACACCCCCACACCTCACACCCCATCCCTCATCCCGCACATACATGGCGGCTCACAAGCATCTGTAACACCAATTCCTTTGCGGGCCCTGCGTGCATGTGGTGTGTATATATACATGCAGGCAAAAACACCTATACATAAAAATAAAAAAAGAAAAGGAAAACATTTAAATAAAACAGTCGTGGTGTTTTCCATAAAGAACTGTAGCGCTTGGGAGGCTGAGGCAGAATTCAAGTTCTTGCCGCACACACAGACATCCCCCAAAATACGGAAAAATCGAGGAGTGGGAGTTCAACAGCCTCAATGACGGGATGGAGAGAGGGGAGAAGAGCGTGGGCGGGGAAGGCGAGAAGGAAGGCGCTGGGCTTGCCGGCTCTCTAAGCGGAGAAACGGACAGCAGATCCCCGGCATTTCCAGACCAGCCTGAAGCACACAGTGGGATCAGGGCGGCCAGGACCACAGAGTGAGACCCTGCCTCAAAAGCTGCAAGAGGAAGAGTGAGCGCCGTTCAGCGCTGCCAGCTGCCCTTCCTTGCTCCGTGCCCATTACCTTTCCTGACCACCACGGCGACAGCCAGCAGCCCCGCGAGAAGGACGGCTCCAGCCAGGCTCAGGGAGAGCGCCAAGATCCAGGGGGTGGCTAGAGGAAGAGGGGAGAGAACGGGGCAGGTGACGGAGCTGTGAGGGCATGGAGGGGACACCCGGGGGCCCCTTCCTGGAGGCCCACCCTCACACAGGAGACACCTCAGCCAAGCATCTCGGTGGAGGTGGGCCTGGGACCTTAACAAGTCTGCCTCATGGGCAGTTAGCAACCAATGAGGACTTCTGGACCAGTAAGAAAGCTATTCCTTCTGGGGAGGTGGCCCTGTCCCAAGACTGGCTTACCAAGCATTTGGAAAGTTGAGGATGAATGCGAGTTCAACGCTATCACAAGCTAGAGAAGTCGAAGCCCGCTACAGTGCAGAATGCCCTCCACACACACACCATGCGAGAAAGGGGCTAGAGCTTAAGAAAGCTTGACTAATGTAGAGCAGGTTCTAGGTTTCATGCCTAGCACCATAAAAAACAAAGATATAAATATATACTAAAAAAGATTGAAGCTGGACATAGTACCTAAAGTATTACACTCATAATACCAACATATGGGAAGCTGAGGCAGGAGAATTTCTATGAGTCTAATGCCAAGGCTGCAAAGCAAGACATTGCCTAAAGAAAGGAAGACATGAAAGTAGAAGGAGCAGAAGGGACCATTTGGAAAGATGAATAAGTGGGAGGGCACAAGGGAGGATGTCAGGGTGCATAGGAGCAAAATACATACATCGTGACAAGGTCAGAATAGAACCCATTGTTGTGCATAGTCAATACATGCTGGTGAAAACATTATTTGCCCTTTTAATTATATGCATAGGAACTGAGGGGAGGCTTAGATAGTGCATTCCAGTGCCTGCTGAGCCTAGAAGAGGTTGTCTGTTTCCCTCACACTGGGGAGGACGGTTATAGCCTGATGTTTTTGCTTGGAACCAAACTTGGGTCCTTTGGAAGAATAGCAGTGCTCTGAAATGCTGGGCTATCTCTCCAGCTTCCATGAAAACATTAAAAATAAATAAATAAATAAATAAATAAATAAATAAATAAATAAATAAATAAATGCAAGCTCTGTGTAATTGCAGCCCTTAAGAGTCTGAGGCAAAAACAAAAACAAAAAACAAAAAAAGAGTCTGAGGCAGGAGGATTACACTGAGTTTGAGGAAAGCTAAGGTTACAATGTGAGACCCTGTCTCAAAAAAAAAAAAAAAACACTTTTTTGTATATGGTTTTTCAAGACAGGTTTCTCTGTGTGTCCATCACTGTCCTGGACTCATTGTAGATCAGGCTGATCTCAAACTCACAGTGATCGCCTGCCTCAGCCTTCCCTAAGTGCAGGGATTAAAGGGGTGCACCACCAAGCCTGGCACCATGTTTTTGTTTGTTTGGTAATTAATTGATTACTTATTTAGTTTATATGTATGGGTGTTTCGCCCGCATGAAAATCTGTATGTGCCTGCATGCAGTGCTTGTGACAGCCAGAAGAGGGCAATGAATCCTCTGGGATCTGCATTACAGGTGGTTGTGAGCTACCATGTAGGTCTGGAAAACTGAAGCCAGGACCTTTGAAAGAGTCAGTGCTCCTAACTGCTCAGCCATCTCTCCAGACCCTCCATGTTGTGTTTTTGAAACCAAGTCTTGCTCTATAGCTCAGCGTGGCCCAAACCTTGTTAGGTAGGCATTAGGCAGGTCATGCTAGACTCAAACTCCCTATGTAGGCCAGGCTGGCCTCACATTTTCAGAATTTTCCTGCCTTAGCCTTGTATCCAGCTGCTGAGCCATATTGAATGTTTTTTGTCTTTTAAACCCCATTAACCAGTAGTTATCTTGTGGCTCCAGTCTAGGTACTCAAGAGTCAGTGACAGCCAGCAGTGCACACCTTTAATCCCAGTACTCAGGAGCCAGAAGCTGGCAGATCTCTGGGTTCAAAGCCAGCCTGGTCTACAAATCAAGTTCTAGGACAGCCAGGGCTACAGAGAGAAACTATCTTGGAAAAAAAAAAAAAGCCAATGGCATCCACACTGGCCATCCAGTGGGCCCTGAAGGCTGCCTAGAAGTCATCCATAGGATGGGAGTTCTCCAGCAGCTGGGACATTTCATCCCCGAGCAGGAGGATCTGAAGTTCCAGGTCACTTGAAGCCCCACGGGGAGCTGGGGGCCAGCCTTTGCCACATGTCTCTCTTAAATGTTTTCAAGAAGGAAAGAACGGGCATTTTAGAAGTTCTTATCTGCAAAGGATTTCAATTCCCTATCCAGGATTGGGGGGCCGGCCTCTGGGGACCTGGGGCAGGGGTCCTCATCCGAGCTGAAAGGGGAACGATGATGTGGTATTTTCATAAGGTCTTGTCATTCACTCTATGGGATGAGGGGTACATCATCCTTTGGCTGAAAAACCAAAAGGCCTTGATGTGAAAAGGGAGCTGTTGACAGCTGAGCTCAGGCGGGGACGACACAGAGGCCGCTGTCTGCCCAACCTACAGGCATAGTTGTGCAATGGGGTTCTCTTAACAGATCCAGGAGGCCTCTTCCTTGCCCTCAAGGATGACCTTGCACTTGTAGTCCTGGGATAACAGGGGTTATCCCACAACACCTGGATCATCTGTGGCTCCTGGGCTCTCCCACAAAACACAAAGGCAAGTTCAGCCCCAGGGTCTTTGCACACCTGCGCCCACCCCCTGTAAGTCCTGGGTTTATCAGCTGGCTGCTTCTGTTCCTTCAGATCAATCTACTCATCTGTAGACTTGGACTTGCTACAGAGCATCCCAGGGAGGGCGAGGGCAGCGTGACCAGGATTCCTCAGGGTAGGGTCTTACCTGGGAAGGAGACTTGCACGGGCTGGCTGAGGTCTGACAGCTGGGGCTGGCTGTGCTCACCAGTCACACTGTACTGACAGTGGAAGCCCCCCCCATCACCACTGCTTCCACCAGTCACATTGAAGGTCACACCAGGCCGGTGTGAGGGGGCCTGCAGAAGCTGGACCACCTCTTCCCCTCGGAACAGGGTGAAGTTGGCTCCAGGGAAGTCCTCCGGGGCTGTACATGAGATGTAGATGGGGTCCTCTTGGCTGCTTGGGTAGGGGGCCACCAGGAAGATGGAAGGTGCAGGAAGGGCCAAGGAACCTGTGATGAGGAATGCCAGCTTGAGATGGCTGTGCGTCCTTGGGATCCGATCACTTACTCTATAGTGTTCGGAGTGCATGCCTGCATGTGCACATGTGCGTTTGCTGGGGATCAAACCGTTCTGACCTCTGAGGAACTACGCCTCCAGGCCCTGAGCCTTGCTGTCTGTGTCAGGACACTGGCGCCCACCAGCACTCACCACTGTGTAGGAGACTGGGCGCCTGGCGCATGTGTCATTGTTTAAGTCATCTCATGGCGGCGATTATTATACAACAGCATAATGATGCTCAGCCAGCAGCATCGTGCTGCAGACTCTGCTGTGGTTTCTAGGGACGAGGCAATATTATTGCATAGAAATGAACAGAAGCTGGGGCTGGAGAGATGGCTCAGCGGTTAAGAGCACTGGCTGCTCCTTCAGAGGACCTGGATGTGATTCCCAGCACCCACACGGCAGCTCACAACTCAGAGCATCTCAGGTCCAAAGGGACTTGATGCCCTCTTCTAGCCTCCACTCGGCATGCACATAGTGTCCAGACATACATGCAGGCAAATCACCCATAAAGAGAAAATGAGGGGAGAAGGGAAATGAACAGAAGTGCTGGCCTTAGGAACGTGCAAGAGGAGTGCAGGGTAATGGGGAAGGCTACTTGTGAACGGGGGTGACCTCAGAGGACTTCCCAGAAGAGGTGACATAAGAGCTGAGCCCTGCCTGTGGAGGAGGGCTGCCGGGAAGATTGAGGAAATGCCGTGGGAAGAGGCCCAGGAGGTGGATGGGGCACACACAGGCCTGCCTGGAATCCCCCCAATGAGGGGCTGGGAGTGTGGCTCAGTGGTAGAGCTTCTGCCAAGCATGTGTGAGGCTCTGGCTTCACTCACAAAACCAGAAAGGAAAAAGAAAATCCAGGAGGTGAGTAAAGGAGAGACAAGAGGGCAGAGAAATTTGTCTTACTCCACGATGCTGTCTAGAGTGGGGGTAGGGTGGGGTCGGTCTTCTTGTGGGAAGCAGCCTCTGATTGGACCAGTCTGTTGCCTAACTGTCAGTCACAAATTCCTCGACCAGAAGGTCAGAGGTCCAGTTTGTCTTTCTGAAATGTGTTTTCTGTGTATGGGTGATTTGCCTGCATATATGCCTGGGCCCTTTCTAGTCCCTGTATGAAGGACAAAAAACAAACAAAACAAAAAACCGTTTCGATTCCCTTTGGATTTGAGTTGCAGAAAGTTGTGTTCTGATATGTGGGTACTGGGAATTGGACCCAGGTTTTGAAAAAGCAGCCAGTGCTCTTAACTACTGAGCCTGCTCTCTGGCTCCTTGTTTTGTCTTTTTTTTTTTTTTTTTAATTTATTTAT
>JAQQSO010004217.1:0-12961 GCA_028658305.1 Pachyuromys duprasi | reverse complement strand
GGTGGACTTGGAGGGGACGGGGAGGAGATGAGGGAGGGTTGGGGAGGGAGGGAGGGAGGGAGGGGGCTACGCATGGGATGCAAAAAAACCTAACCTGTGATTGATATAAAAATAAATAAATTTATTTAAAAAAAGAAAGAAACTAGCTCAAGCTTATATTTAAAGAGAGTCTGTTACTGAATGAATATCTTAAACTGCCAATCCCTTTAATGAGATGCTTTTTACTCACAGGTAAAGAAAGTGCCAGAGTTTTTGTATTCATAATCTCAAATTTTCTTTGCAAGAGCGAGAGGATTAAGGATGAATAGAAGTAGACACTATAAAATCTGAGA
This sequence comes from Pachyuromys duprasi, assembly GCA_028658305.1. Taxonomy (NCBI): domain Eukaryota; kingdom Metazoa; phylum Chordata; class Mammalia; order Rodentia; family Muridae; genus Pachyuromys; species Pachyuromys duprasi. The sequence goes on along the minus strand of JAQQSO010004217.1, from coordinate 12,629 downwards.
GGCTGAATTTATCACAAAATACATAACAGAAAATTCCACATAAAACAACATTTTCAGACAGGAGCCACTCAAATTTTAAGATTCACTATGAATTATCAAATACTCTTTCATGTGACTAAAGAAAAGTCTTAAGCTTGCTTTAAGGTAAGGAATAGTCTCAATAGACTGAGGTATCAGTTTTCTCATATTTATTTGAGGTTGATGAGTGAAATTAAACTAATTATTGTGTTTGTGTGAATGCTGCAACTTGGTGCAGGATATTGTAAATGAATAGAAATCAGCTGATAACTCAGATTGGGAAAATACCTTTATCAAATAGTTATCTCTCCTTTGGGTGGCTGAGCAGAGATAAAATTGTTCTGCATAGATCCCTTGACTAAGTTCTAGAATTAGCTGTACTCTAGTCTAGAAATAAGCTTGGCAAATAAGTGGCCACTTAGAGCCGGCAGACTTTCTCACCAACATCCAACAGATCTGTTCTTCATACTTATCAGCTAAGAAGAATATTACAGTTTGGATGAGTGAGTTGCATAGTTGCAGCTTGGTTTCGGAGAGGCACTCTCTGAAGGTGGTACTATTTCAGGATGTCCTGTGTACTGGGAGATCCTTTGGCAATAGGAGACCATGCTCTCAAAAGGACCATGTGCCCAGCCGCCTGTTCCTCCTGAATGTCACATATTCTGCCTAAGACATACTGTTGTCTCACCACACAACACTTTATTTGGAGAAGGAACTTACAGAACCACAATATAAAATAAACATTTTTCATGACATGAATATAAATTTCTTCTCTATCCCAGCTGGCTCTTATGGAACTAGTTACATGAATTTTGTCTAGTCAGTTTTTCTCACATTAGTTCTCGCATCTGAAGTGGAAAATGATCACACTTTCACAAAGATACAAGAGAAGCAACCAACAGTGTTAGTGAGCTATGATATCTATGAACCACAACAAAGACTAACATGGCATGTCAACCCTAAGGGTGCAATAGTGTCACCCATACCTTGGTGGTAACCAACAGTCCTGCGTGAACTTAGAACCAATTCAATGAGAGAGAAGTTACACATGGTACTAGAAACTTAGCCAACTTCCCAGGGCTAATGATGTCATGGTTATTACATGAGAATCTACAGCCACCATTTTACTAAACAATCCTTAACTAAATTTTAGAAATCTGTCCTTACACCCAGAAATAATTGGTGTCCTCATGCTGCATTAAGAAACATACCTGTGCCTCAAAGATCTTTACAGAGAAACATGATCAATCAAAATGCAAGAATCATGGACCAATCAAAAGTCCAGCCCCAATGGATACATCTACAAAACAACTCCCATACTTAAGGCTCAAGGAATACGGAGAGATGGGGTGTGGAGGTTAAAAAGATTGTTAGAGCCAGAGGCTCAGGGAATTTGCTGTGAAATTATATCTACCTGTTATGTCAGAAGTTAAACCCATAAAGTATCACCAGTATGACTGCCCAAATACAAGCTAAATGAGACCAACAACAATAGGCATGCAAAAGTGGCCAGAGAAAAGATCAGGTTTCAACCTTACACAAAGAAGTATGGGCACTAAGAAATGCTGAAGGCAAGAGAAACAGTCTTCTCCAGGGGATTATCTTATAACAGAACTGAAAAATATACATACAAGTAACACTATGCAGACTGAGCAGGTTTTATTGAATATTTGGAAGTATATGTAACTAATATAATAATATATTTATTGTATATATGTATATATACTATACATATATGTATGTAAGAACAAATAAAGAAGAATAGAGGCAATAAATGTAAAAGAGAAGCAAGGATGTGTCTATGAGTTTGGAGGGAGAAAAACGAAGGGAGAAATTATATAATTATAATCTCAAAAGTAAAAATAATTAAAAGCAAAATTTAATTATTGAAAGAGGTATTAGGAGGAGTGATATCCAAATCTTGGCAGAAAAAATTATTATGGATTTATAATAAACAAAGCATCATTTTCAAAATAGCATAAAATACTACCTTTCAATCTTTATTAACATACTCAATTACAATATGTGTCATGTAATGGGCATTCAACAAACAGAGACAGTTTAAATATTTAAGAAAATAAAATCAAAATACTGAGAAAAGGATAAGGGTAGGGTTAGTACAGAAGTTGGAATGTGGGTAACTAAAATAAATATTTCCACATCCTTCCATTCTACTGTATCTCCCATTCTTTGTACTTCACACTGATAAAAGGAGAAATTCACTAGATTTTGATTCATTTGAACAGCACACTCTCATAAGATTCTAGACAATGGCCACTGTCTTGTGGTAACAGTTAGGCACAAAGTATTATTTTCTCGTATTTTTCCTAAGGAACTTAATTTCAAAAATATCCCTCAAAAGGAAAAGAGCTGAGAAATCTTTTCCTATGACCTGGTACCTGGTGAAAGAACCAATTACCTTCTCCTCATATTTATTTGTGCCTGGATCATTGGTGGTAGTGAAGTAATGGGAAAATATTTCGCTTAATGTTAGGAGCACTGTCTTCAGAACTTGGAAATTTGATGGTCACTGCAAATATTTGGAACTTTTTCTCTTCTCCTTTTTCTTTTCTTCTTTTCTAACTGTGAGCTATTACCAATAATTAGTATTAGGGTTGTTAATTTATGGTACCTGAATGTTTCTAGAATGGTGCTATCTCCTGTGATACTATAAATATTTATTTATGGTTGGAATCCTAGTGAAAATTGGAAGTCACTAAACTTACTCTTTTATTTGGCATACGCTATATAGATTGAATATAGAGTTAAATGTATTCCATCTTGAAAATGTGTTTATGTCACTGTTTGACTATTCATGGTCTTGGCCTCATAGGACAGTTTGCCTGAATTACATTTTAGTCAAAAATAATTTTAACAACTATGATCGCCCACATTGTTGACTGAGGTTGAATGCTAGCTCCTTTGGAAAAGGTCTGGACACTGAAGATACTGAAGTCAATGTTTGTTCACCTTTAATTGAGATTTTATTACAGTCTTTAAAAAGCTATTCCACATGAAAATATCCCTTTTACCTCTTTCCTTCTCTGCAACCACCAGGGCAAGAAAAGGGATTAGAACTCTCCCTCCAGAACCTACAGAAACCGTTATGACACATTCCTTGTAAAGGACTGCAGCAGTATCTCTGCTGACTTGCAACAGGCCACAGAATAATTACACTTCTTGCTAAATGATGCTTCTTTTCATTTGTGCTTCGACACTCAGTGTTTAGCAGATTGTTCAGAGAAGTTCAGCATTCTTTGGAAACCAAAAGTACTGAACAGATTGGTGCCCTGAAGCCTGACGGGTAAAGAACACTGGCCATAAAGATGGGCTTTGTGGGACTGGACTGCACACTGTTGTCTGTTCCTGGCCTGGCTGGCTTACAGCATTCTATAGTGTCCGCTGTTGAAGGCTGAATTTGACTAAGTTGCAAGGCAGGACTAGAGAAATAAGAACACTGTTAGGGCACCCAAACCCTGGGCTCTAGGAAAAAGAAAATGTGTTTCACCCATATGGATGAAATCTCTCCTAGAGTGTATCTGATGGTGTGTGGTGGGGTTAGGGGAGAACACACTCCATTTCTGAATTATTTTTGTGGGATAAATAATGCTCAAGTTCAAGTGATGATTCGAATGCCAGGGACGTTGATGTTTCCTGGAAGAGTTCTGAATGTTCCTATCAGTTTTTTTTATTAGTTTTTGGTGGTTGTAGTCAAGGTACAGCCACAATACTTCACAGTTAGTTTGATTTTTCTTGAGGATTATTTAAAAACGAGTCACTTTGAATTTCTGTAAATTACATTAAAAGTCATTTTACTGGTGTTAGAAATTTGTATTACTTGAAAAACAATCTTAGGGATTTGCACCTTATCTAAATACCACATTGAGTTCTCTTCCCTCCTATACCTCACTGGGTAGGAAGCCTGCCTTGTTCAGCCCTGCCTCTTATGTGAGCTAAGCTATCACACCTGATCTCCTGATCTCACTGATCTCCTCTCCCCTTCCCTTACCCATTGCTCACCTTCTCACATTTTTTTCCTAAGTCAGGAGTATGCTGTCATTTTATTTATTTCTTTTTAGTTTTATTATTAATTAATTTTATTCTATATAATAGTTTCATGTATGTGTTTAGTCTCTCAAATATCTGCATCACTTATTTCTCTTATTTTTATCCTTTCCATTATTTCTTTCAATATGTAATTATCAAATCGCAGTATTAATAATACCTGGTGCAGTATTGATTTATGACTACATACATTGTCTCTGCTGGAATCTGCAGGAATGTTTAGTGTTAGAAATAAAAGAGAGCAAATATCATTAGAACTAGATTTGAAGGCACCAAAGCATTGATTCCCTTCCTATACTAAGTATCATTCTTGTTTAGAGGGGAGAAAGAATGAATTGAGCTTTTCTAGCCCAGCATAGATAACAGAAACAGTATGTGTCACTCTGCCTGCACTTCCCTTTGGGAAGTCAGCATGTTCTGAAAGAATCCCAGTTTTGTTCTGCTTTTCTCTTTTGTACCATCACAAGGAGCCTGTTTCTCAATTTATTTTCAGATGCATGCCCACATGACTTTGTTCAACACACTCTTTTATATTTAATGTTTCTGTGCTCCTGGGTACCCCAGTCAACACAGATTTGGGACTGTGCATTTATATACAGTAAATCACTCTTGCTCTTTACTTCTTTCTAGGTGTCAAGTGACATGTGAAGGTCTCAGTGCTCTGATATAGAAGAATGAAGCTACAATAGCCCCTTCTGATTTTAGAGTCTCCACATTTTGTTCTTTTACAGATTCTTTTGTTTTCGGTCATAACAACATATATTTTTTAAGGTATTCCTGTATGTGTTTTCCATTCTTAAGAATTTGCACAGGTGACTACTGAAAACAAGCTATCCTTCAATATAGCACATTGGCCTACACAGAACTAATTTTTCCTTTTTATAAGGAAGGCATTGATGTGCAAAATTGACATGAGTGCCTATCAAGTCTAAGAAACAATGTGTTTTGCGATGGAATGAGGTACTTGGAAATCCCAAAGATGAGAAAACCAATATGAATCTCACTTATTAAAGTGTTAAAATTTTAATAATGAATAAAATAGAGATTCTTGTTTTTAGCCTACTAGTATTTGACTCAAAATATCAGAGAAACAAAAGAAAATCTGTCTTGTCTGTGAAGATAGGTAACACTAACGTCATAGGCCTTCACATGAGTAGACTATATCTATACATGAATACACTGTAGCATCTTATGATGCTACACTATATCTCTATATTGGTAGACTATTTCTTTGTCTGTACATGAGTAGACCACATTTCTGTCTGGGTAGAACCTAACACTATATTTGTTAGAGTTGATAACTCTAAGTAGACTATGCCTCTATATGGGTAGAGTATATAGATCTATGTGAGAATATTAAAACCTATATTTGTATAATTTATGCTTTGGTTTGGAAAATAAAATCTATTGTGTAAATTCTACTTGTGGATATGCGTAATTACTTAATGCCATACTTGGTCTTTTTATTTCACACAGCATTTATTTTGTTGCTCTTCATAGTTTTATAAATAAAAGCAAATTTCTGATGTTACTGCTGCTTTTGTGGGAATCTGGACCCCACCACCTGTCATCTGCACAATGTATCCAATTGTGAATTTCTGTGATGGTCTCCATTTTCTCTTAAAAAACAAAAAAGAAAGGCTTGTGTATGTAACCATAGCAATAAAAGAAAAAGAGGATGTTAACTCGAGGGTCAGGGATCAATGAGGGAAACGTTCAGGGAATACAACTGGGAACAGGCAAGGAAAAGATGTAATTCCATCTCAAATACACATATACATTTACCAACCCTATATCCAACTGAGGGCTAATATCCAATATATATTAAGAACTCAAGAAGTTAAACAGCAACACAGAATTCTCAAAAGAGGAATATTGAATGGCAGAGAAACACTTAAAGAAATGCTCAACATCATTAGCCATCAGGGAAATGTAAATCAAAACAACACTGAGATTCCACCTTACACCCATCAGAATGGCCAAGATCAAAAACTCAAGAGACAACACATGCTGGAGAGGTTGTGGAGAAAAGAGAACCCTCCTCCACTGCAGGTGGGAATGTAAACTTGTACAACCACTCTGGAAATAAATCTGGCACTTCCTCAGACAACTAGGAATAGCACTTCTTCAGGATCCAGCTATACCACTCCTAGGCATATATCCAAAAGAGGCTCAAGTACACAATAAAGACATTTGCTCAACCATGTTTGTAGCAGCTTTATTTGTAATAGCCAGAAGCTGGAAACAACCCAGATGCCCCTCAACTGAGGAATGGATACAGAAATTGTGGTACATCTACACAATGGAATATTACTCACCAATAAAAAGCAAGGACATTGTGAAATTTGCAGGTAAATGGTGGGAACTGGAAAAGATCATCCTGAGTGAGTTATCCCAGAAGCAGAAAGATGCACATGGTATATACTCACTCATATAGACATATAATATAGGATAAACCTACTAAAATCTGTACACCTAAAGAAACTAATCAAGAGGGAGGACTCTGGCTAAAGTGCTCAATCCCCCTCCAGAAAGGAAAGAGGATGGACATCAGAAGAAGGAGAAAATAGGGAACAAGGTAGGAGCCTGCCACAGAGGGCCTCTGAAAAGCTCTGCCCTGGAGACTTATCAAAGCAGATGCTGAGTCTTATGGCCAACCTTTGGGCAGAGTGCAGGGAATCTTTATGAAAGAGGGAAATAGTAAGATCTGGAGAGGACAGGAACTCCACAAGGAGAGCAACAGAACCAAAAAATCTGAGCACAGAGGTCTTTCCTGAGACTGATACTCCAACCAAGGGCCATGTATGGAGATAACCTAGAACCCCTGCACAGATGTGGCCCATGGCAGTTCAGTGTCCAAGTGGGTTCCATTGTAATGGGAATAGGGACTGTCTCTGACATGAACTGATTGGCCTGCTCTTGGATCACCTCACCCTGTCGGGGGGAGCAGCCTTACACAGAGGAAGACAGTGCAGCCACTCCTGATGAGACATAATAGACTAGGATTGGAAGAAAGGAAAAGAAGACCTCCCCTATCAGTGGACCTTGGAAGGGGCATGCATGGAGAAGGGGGAGGAAGGGAGGGGTTGGGAGAAGAAGAGGGAGGGTGCTCCATGGGGGATACAAAGTGAATAAAGTGTAATTAATAAAAAAATTTAAAAACATATGCAAAAATAATAAATACAAAATAAACTTTAAGAATATCTATTTTAGTTTTATTACATTTCACAGTTATTAATAAAGTATGGAATTTTTATTTTTCTAAGCTGTACATCTATTTTAGATCTTCTTTAAAAAGAATTAAAATAGAATTTTACATAGTAACCTCATATAATTTTTTCTTCACAGAATATTTATTTTCTGTAAATGTTTATCTTTTATCTTCTACTCTAGCAAAGGAAAGAACATATGTTTCATTGACTGCATAAGTACTAATTTTTAACATGTTAGTAGAAATATGTATCCTTATAGGGATACATATTTAAAAGATACTTTAATGTAACACTTACATTTCTGACACATAGCATTAATTACAGTTAGTTTATGACAATATAAACTCCTACTTCCATTATTAATTTACATTCAGGAAATATCTATATGACTTTATATTAATGTTATATATTTATAACTGACTTATTACATAATATGATGCCATATATAATTTCTATACATAATTTAAAAATATAAGAAGTTCTCTTGTTCTCTTCTTTTAAATTATTTATTTTTTGCTATGAGTATATGTATATGTGTGTGTGCATGTACACATGTTCTCAAGTGTAACACAGAAGCCACAGTAGTGTTTCAAACTCCCTGCCTCTCAGGGAGGCAATTATGGCCCCTTCACACAGCTGATGGAACTGAACTTCAGTGTCAGCAGGTACTGTGAGCTCTTGAGCTGGATCTCCATCCCTTTCCATTTTCAACGTTAAAACTTTTCTTTTGTCTTAAAAATAAATTATTAATTTAAATTGTGCTGTAGTTTTGTCTGAGTGTATTTGTGTCATACATGTTCCGTGTTAACAGAGGCAAGAAGAAGGAATTGAATCCACTTAAACTAGCTTTACAGACTGCTGTGTGCCACCAAGGGGGTGTCGGGAATCAAACCTGTGTCCTCTGAAGGAGCAGCCAGTGCTTTTAATTAGAAGCTATATCCAGTCCCTAGTTCTTTTTCTTGATTAGCATTCAAGGTAATAACTTCACTGGGAGATATTCACACGTGCATATCACGTACTCTACTCGCTCATACTTCTCAGCATTCTCCTCCCCTTCCTTCCCAGTTCATCCCTCTTGCCTCCAAAATAACTCATTTGACTGCTTCAGACACATTTTAAATATAGGTTTTGAAGATAAAAGGAAACTTGTGGATACAAATCTAGCTAGATCCCACCAACTTTCTTTAACCTGTTGCTCTCCACCTCATCCATTGCCCTGAAAATGACATTATTTCATTTTATATGGCTAAATAAAACAACAGCACACACACACATGTACCAACAGAGAAGATACAAAATAAAAATAACAAATATTCTTTTTTAAAACTCTCTTTTGTGCGTGTGTTTATCACATTTTTTATCTAGTTATCAGTTGGTAGATAGCTAGGCTAATTTCATACTTTATCTTTAGAGTCACAAAAACCACAGCTGTGTAGATATCTCTGTGGTATGCTCACTTGGATTACTTCGTGTATCTAGCATGTCTAGTGGCTGCAGTAATTCACATTCATGTTAGCAGAGAATGAGGATTATTTCCTGTCTTTTATCTTACCTTGTTTCTTGTTGCACCTGATTGCCTATGGCAATATATGGCCATAGGCAAACATGAAAAAAATGTTAAGGCTAATATCATGTCAAGTAGGTTTCCAAAAACCTATTAAAGACAGCTTCATAGTTTAAATGTTTGCCTCCTGTACTTTAAAATTTTTAAGTGTATTTCTGTGGAATAATATGTTATTTTGGCCCTTGTATTTCTTTGCCTTGATAGTTGGAGCTCGTTATTAAACTGTCCTCTCTCAGTTTCAAATCTGCCCTGCTAATTGAGAATATATCAAACTTCATCAGTAGATGGTGCAGAGGGACCCTGAAAAAGAAAAGGAATCCTGTTTCCTCCTCCTGGTGGCTCTCTTGGTGTCTTCTGCATTAGTACACAGGGCCAGAAGCTCATTATGGACACCTATTAGCAGCCTCCATGGCACCCTTGGGTAGTTTTCTTGTAAGTTCCTGGGACATAATTTTTCCATGGGGAATTTTTTCAGCTATCCAACATTGTGATTTCCCTGTGGCAGAGTCTCCTCTTGGACAGCTTTCCCCACATCACAGTGAAAGGATTTGGAGCAGATCCTACAGCAAAACACATTAGTGAAAAAGAAAATTCATGTGTCCCAATCATTTCTTCTTTCATGAGGTTGGGCATTCATATTTGGGTGGGTGATGCTACAGTTTAGGTATGCAGGGTTCCCCAAATAGACATTTGTGTTGAAGGTCTGCTCCTTAGCTGTTGTTGCTATTAAGGGACAATTGGATCATGAAGGTACTGAACTCATCAGTGAAGTACTCAATCAGTTTACTAACTGGTAGCTGAATAGACCATTAGGAGTTAGGGCTTTGTGGAGAAAGTAGGTCATTAGGTATGTAACTTTGGAGGATGGCTCTTGTCCTAGGACCTTTCTTCTTTGCATCCTGAGTGCATTAATGCAGCTTTCCTCAACCACAGGCATCTACCAAGATACAATGCACACGATCCTAAAACATGGACCCTAAAACCCTGAGATAGGTAACCATAAGCTGAAATCCCTAAAGCCAAGAGCTAAAATAAATTTTTCTTTTCTTAAATTGATTTCTCAGTTGTTTTTCTCACAATGAGAGAAAACTTAAAAATGTAAAGTGTCTCTTGTACGTATGTTCCTCCATTAAGTGTTCTGCTTAGTCTTAGAAGCAATGGCTATTTCCCGTGTTCCATTTGTGATATTTAGAATCCTCCCTTGTTTAATACCAAACTCTGATTGAGTTAGTGATTATTTTAAGCCCTTATGCATACTACTGCAGTATTTCTGTATTCTGGTTAGCTCTAGGCTGAGAAATGAGACTTAGTAAGACTGAATTTCAGTGGGTATCCACTAATGAGCTACATGATGCTTGGACTTGTCTTTGATATGTGCAGCTATTGGTCATTATACAGTGTGGTAGTTCATTAACATTTTCAACATGGATATTTTATTGTTTATTTACTTTATAGTGAATAATTGGAAAACTTCATTTTTCTTTTTTTAATTTTAAATTTATTTATTTTTATATCAATCACACGTTAGGTACTTTGCATCTCAGGCATAGCCCCCTCCCTCATTCCCTCCCACTCTCACCATCCCTCCCTCATTTCCTCCCTACCCCCTCCAAGTCCACCAATGCGGGAGGACCTCCTCCCCTTCCATCCAACCTCAGCTAATCCTGTCTCCTCAGGGCTGGCTGCAATGTCCTCCACTGGGATCTAGCCAGGCTGTCACTCCCCGGCTTGTATGAGGAGGGTCAAAGAGTCAGCCATCAAGTTCATGACTGAAACACTTTCTGTTTCCCTCACTAGCATCTTCAGTCCAACACTGAGCTATCATGGGCCCCATCTGAGCAGGGGTTCCAGGCCACATCCACACATGGTCCTTGGTTGTAGAAACCGTCTCATAGAAGACCCCTGTGCCCTGCTCAGGTGGGTCTTTGTGGAGCTCTTGTTCTCCCCAAGTCTCACCAACCTCCCCATTTCTATCATCACTTCTCGCCCTCTGCCAAAGGCTTGATCTAGAGTCTTAATATCTGCTCTGATACATCGCTACACTGACCACCCCAGAGGACCTCCTTGGCATGCTCCTGTCATGTTGCTTGTTTTCTCCTCCACTCAATGTCCATCCCATTTGTTCATCCAAAAGAGCATTGATCAAAACCACCTGGGTCCTCCTTCCTGTATATCCTCCCTAGGAGTGTAGATTTCAGCATGACCTTCCTATCCTATAGATCTATATAAGTGAGTATATACCATATGTTTCTTTCTGCTTTGGGGATACCTCACTCAGTATGACCATTTCCAGGTCCCACCATTTGCCTGCAAATTTCATGATTTCCTCCTTTTTAATTGCTGAGTAGTATTCCATTGTGTAAAAGTACCACAATTTCTGTATCTATTCCTCAACTGAGGGACATCTGGGTTGTTTCCAGGTTTTGGCTATTACAAATAAAGCAGCCACGAACATGGTTGAGCAAATGTCCTTGTTGTGTACTTGAGCATTTTTTTGGCTATATGCCTAAGAGTGGTATAGCTGGGTCTTGAGGAATCACTATTCCTAATTGTCTAAGAAAACCCCAAATTGATTTCCAGAGTTGTTGTACAAGTTTGCTTTCCCATCAGCAATGAGGAGGGTTCCTCTTTCTCCACAGCCTCTCCAGTATGCATTGTCACTAGAGTTTTGATCTTAGCCATTCTGGAGGATGTAAGGTGAAATCTCAGAGTCATTTTGATTTGCATCTCCCTGATGGCTAAGGACGTTGAGCATTTCTTTAAGTGTTTTTCTGCCATTCTATAATCCTCTACAGTCAGTTGTCTTTTTAGCTTCATACCCCATTTTTTTAATTGGATTACTTGGTTTCTTGCTTTTTAACTTCTTGAGTTCTTTATATATACTGGCTAATAGCCCTCTGTCAGAGGTGGGATTGGTAATGATCCTTTCCCAATCTGTAGGCTGTCGTTTCATTCAGAATACAGTGTCCTTTGCTTTACAGAAGCTTTTCAGCTTCATGAGGTCCCATTTATTGATTGTTGACTTTAGAGCCTGTACTGTTGGTGTTCTATTCAGGAAGTAGTCTCCTGTACCAATGAGGTCTAGGGTTTTCCCCACTTTTTCTTCTAAGCGGTTTAGTGTGTCTGGCTTATATTGAGTTCTTTGATCCACTTGGACTTTAGCATTGTGCAAGGTGATAAATATGGATATATTTTCATTTTTCTGCATGCAGATATCCAGTTGAACCAGCACCATTTGTTGAAGATGCTGTCTATTTTCCATTGAATGGTTTTGGCTTCTTTGTCAAAAATCAAGTTTCCATAGGTGTGTGGGTTCATTTCTGGGTCTTCTATTTGGTTCCATTGATCCACTTTTCTGTTTCTATGCCAATACCATGCAGTTTTTATTACTATTGCTCTGTAGTACAGTTTGAGGTCAGGGATGGAGATACCTCCAGATGACCTGTTGTTGTAGAGGATTGTTTTGGAGATTCTGGATTTTTTGTTTCTCCATATGAAGATGAGTATTTTTCTTTCAAGGTCTGTGAAGAATTGTGAAGGTATTTTGATGGGGATTGCACTGAATCTGTAGATTGCTTTTAGCAATATGGCCATTTTCACTATGTTAATCCTACCAATCCATGAGCATGGGAGGTCTTTCCAACTTCTAATATCTTCTTGAATTTCTCTCTTCAGAGATTTGAAGTTTTTTTCATATAGATCTTTCACTTTCTTGGTTACAGTCACCCCAAGGTACTTTATGTTATTAGTGGCTATTGTGAAGGGTGTTG
>JAQQSO010004216.1:0-12961 GCA_028658305.1 Pachyuromys duprasi | reverse complement strand
AGATGGGATACAGGGGATTATTTCAACCTTCCTGTATCTGCTGAGGCTTGCTTTGTGACCAACTATATGGTCTATTTTGGAGAAGGTTCCATGAGGTGCTGAAAAGAAGGTATACTCTTTTGATCAAGGGTGAAAAGTTCTGTAGACATCTATTAGGTCCATTTGATTTAGGGTGTCTGTGAGTGCCCTTGTTTCTCTGTTTTGCTTCTGTCCCTTGGTGAGAGTGGTGTGTTGAAGTCTCCCACTATTAGGGTGTTGGGATCAATGTGTGATTTCAATTATAATAATGTTTGATTTACATATGTAGGTGGTCTTGTATTTGAGGCATAAATGTTCAAATTGTGATGTCCTCCTTTGGAATTTTCCTTTGATGAGAAGGAAGTGCCCCTCCTCATCTTTCTTGATTAACATTGGTTGAAAGTCTATTTTATTAGATACTAGGATTGCTACCCCAGCTTGTTTTCTGGGTCCATTTGCTTGGAAAATATTTTTTCAGCCCCTTACTGTGAGGTAGTGTTTATCTTTGTTGCAGAGGTGTGTTTCTTGTATGCAGCAGAATGTAGGATCCTATTTCCACAGCCATTCTGTTAGTCTGTGTCTTTTTATTGGAGAGTTGAGACCATTGATATTGATAGATAATAGTGACCAATGATTGTTATTTTCTTTTATTGTGGAATTGGTGGTCTTACTGTGATTCTTTCCTTTGTTGTTGTTGTTGTCATTGGGAAATTATCTATATCCTATATTTTCTTTGGTGTAGTTGTTTTTGCTGGACTGAAGTTTGCCTACTAGTACCTTCTGTAGTGCTGGGTTGTTGTGTAGGAATTGAATGAATTTTGTTTTCTTATGGAAAATTTTGATTTCTCCTTCTATGTTGAATGAAAGCTTTGCAGGTTATAGTAGTCTTGTTTGGCATCTGTGTTCCGTTAAAGACTGCATGACTTCTGACCAGGCCCTTCTGGCTTTCATAGTTTCTGATGAGAAGTCTGGTGTGAGTCTGATCGGTGTACCTTCATATGTTACTTGACACTTTTCCCTTGCTGCCTTTAATATTTTTTCTTTGTTTTGTAGTTTTATTGTTTTGACTATGATGTGACGAGAGGTATTTCTTTTCTGGTCTAGTCTATTTGGTGTTCTGTAGGCTTCTTGTATGTTTATGGACAATTCTCTTTTTAAGTTGGGAAAATTTTCTTCTATGATTTTCTTAAAAATATTTTCCGGTCCTTGGAGCCTGGAGTCTTCTTTTTCATCTATTCCAATTATTCTTAGGTTTCGTCTTTTGATGGCATCCTTGATTTCTTGGATATTTTGTGTTTGGGACTTCTCTGATTTTATTTTTTCCTTGAGTGAGGAATCCATTTCAGCCAGTGTATCTTCAGCTCCCAAGATTCTCTCTTCCATCTCTTGTATTATAATGGTGATGCTTACCTTTGTGGTTCCTAATCTTTTCTCTAAGTTCTCCAGTTCTAGGTTCTCCTCCCTTTGTATCTTCTCTATAGATTCTAATTCTGTTTTCATGCTTTGTATCATTTCCTTCATCTGATTGACTGAGGCTCATATTTTTTTTTGTTTGTTTCCTCTCTATATCTTTAATTGTTCCTGCATGTGGGCAGTGAAATTCTTCTGAATTTCTTTGAGGGCCTTGTTCATTTCCTCTTTTTCCCTCTTTTTGTTCCTCTAATATCTGCATAATCATAGCTTTAACATAATTTTCCTGTGTCTCCTCTGAATTAAAATCTCCATTGCTTTTGGGTGTTTCTGGTGGAGCCATGGTGTCCTGATTTTTGTTGGGTGAGTTCTTACATCGACTTCTGGGCATTTGTTCATATATAATCAAGGAGCTATTTGTGCTTTAAGGCTGAACATCAGACTGGAAATGTCAATCTCTAGTGTCAGGAGTAGTCTTCAAGAAGATCAGGGATTTCCAGTGGTTTGATAGTGTGTATTGTTGCCTCAGTTGAACTCTGTTGTGGGATCTGTGTGCCCAGCTTCGTGCTCTGTGCTAGAAGCTATGAGCACCGCAGGCTGGTCACCCTTCTGGTCTGGAGCCTTTGCTCCTCACTCTGTGCCAGAGGCTGAGTGTCCTGGTTTGAGATGTCAGCTGGGGGCGCTGCTCTAGTCTGGAGGCTCCATGCTCCGACCTGGGCTTGTGCTAAGGGCTCTCCTCTGGACTTGAGACTTGGTGCCTCCTTCTGGGCCAGGGGCTGTGCACCACAGTCTGAGATGGTATTTGGGGGCACTTCAGTCTGGACCTGATACTGTGTGTCCTGGTCTGTGGTGGTGGCTCAAGCCTCCATGGGGAGTGTTCCAGCCCGATGCAGTCCTGTCTTGGGAATGGATTCTGGGGCCTTCTCAGACTGGCCCGTGGACACATACATGGACTGAGGTGATTACTGGCAGAACCTAGTAGTGTGTGCCTGCTGTATGCAGGGCGGTCAAAACCATACCTGGGGCCTTCTCAGTCTGGCCCGGAGACTGTGTGACCCAGTCTGTAATGGCTGCTGTTGATGCACAGGGCGGTTGCTCGTTCAGATCAGGCCTGTGCACTGCTGGTCACACAGAATTTTTCCGGGGAATAACTGGATGTCCCTTGGATTTCCCCACTTGATTTCCTCACTGTAGGAATTCTGCTCACCTGGCAATCACAAATGCTGGTGTTTTAGGTCCCAGAATTCAGTCTCCTGGTTGCTGAGTTGTTACTGCTGTCCTAGTCCTCAGACACAGTGTCCTCTCACAGCAGCGATCTTGGATCCTCCCCTGATTTATTGCTTTTTAACTTCTTTTGTTCTTTATATATTCTGGATATTAGCCCTCTATCAGATATAGGATTGGTGATGATCCTTTCCCTGTCTGTAGGTTGTCATTTTGATCTTTTGCTTTACAAAAGCTTTTCAGTTTCATGAGGTCCCATTTATTGATTGTTTCTCTTAGTGCCTATGCTGTTGGTGTTCTGTTCAGGAAGTTGTCTCCTGTGCCAATGAGTTCTAGGGTCTTTCCCTCTTTTTCTTCTAACCGATATAATGTGTCCGGTGTTATGTTGAGGTCTTTGATCCACTTGGCCTTTAGTTTTGTGCAGGGTGATAAATATGGATCTATTTTCATTTTTCTGCATTTAGACATCCAGTTGGACCAGCACCACTTGCTGAAGATGCTGTCTTTTTTCCATTGAATGGTTTTGGCTTCTTTGTCATAAATCAAGTATTCATAGGTGTTTTGGTTTATTTCTGGGTCTTCTTTTCAGTTCCATTGAGCCTCCTTTCTGTTTCTATGCCAATACCATGTGTTTTTTTCTACTATTGCTCTGTAGTTAATCTTGAGGTCAGGGATGGTAATGCCTCCAGATGATCTGTTATACAGGATTCTTTTTTATTTTTATTATTATTTATTACAGTTTACCCACTTTGTATTCGGGTTTTAGCTCCCATCCCCATCCCCATCTCTCAGTCCTACTCACCCCATTTATGCCCTACCTCTCATACACTGGCAGGAGACAACCTCCACTCCTTCTATTTGACCCTAACTTATCAGGTCTCATCAGGTATGACTGCATCATCTCCTTCTGTGGCATGGCAAAGTTGTACCGCCCCACCCACCCAGGGAGAGGTGACCAAAGAGCTGACCACTGAGTTTATGTCTGGGACATCCCCTGCTCCAATTACTAGGGAACACCCTAAGGGCTTCTTATGAGCAGGGTGCCTAGGTTCTCTCTCTGCATGGTCCTTGGTTGGAGTAACAGTCTCTGCAGGCCACCCTTTACCTGGGTTTTTGGCTATGTTGGTCTCTTTGTGGAGCACTGTCTCTTCCAGCTCTTTTTTATCTTCCTGTTCTTCTATATCCCTGCACACTGCCCGAAGTTTGGCTATGAGTTTCACCATCTTCTTCAATAATCTGATGGGTAGAGTGTTTCAGTGGACCCTGTGGAAGGCTCCTGTCTTGTTCCCTGTTTTCTCCTACTTCTAATACCTATCCTGTTTGCCCTTCTGCATGAGTTTTCAGCCTCTTCTGTAGGGTCCTCCTTGTTTAGCTTCTTTAGAACTATAGATTTTAGTAAGTTTATCCTATATACTATCCACTTAAAAGTGAGTAAATATCATATATCTCTTCCTGCTTCTGGGTTACCTCACTCAGGATTATATTTTCTGGTTTTATCCATTTGCCTGCAAATTTCATGATTTCCTTGTTTTTAATTACTGAGTAGTGTTACATTGTGTAAATGTACCAAAATTTCTGTATCTGTTCCTCTCTTGAGGAATATCTAGGTTGTTTCCATATTCTCACTATTATGAACAAAACTGCTACTGCTATGAACATAGTTGAGCAAACGTCCTTGTACTATGGCTGAGCATCTTTCGAATATGTGCCTAGAAATGCTGTAGCTGGATCTTGAGGTAGCACTATTCCTAATTCTCCAAGAAAGCGCCAGATTGATTTCCAAAATAGTTTTACAAGTTTACATTTCCACCAGCAGTGGAGGAGGGTTCCCCTTTCTCCACAACATATGCAGCATGTGTCATCCCTTGGGTTTTTTATCTTAGCCATTCTGACGGGTGTAAGGAGGAATCTCAGTGTACTTTTGATTTGAATTTCCTTGATGGCTAAGGATATTGAGTATTTCTTTTAGTGTTTATCTGTAATTCCATATTCCTTTGTTGAGAATTCGCTATTTAGCTCTGTACCCCATTTTCTAATTGGATCACATGGTTTGTTTTCCTTTAATTTCTTGAGTTCTTTATATATTCTTAATATTAGCCCTCTGTAAGATGTAGGGTTGATGAAGATCTTTTCCCAGCCTGTAGGCTGTCATTTTATTCTGATGACAGTGTCCTTTGCTATACAGAAGCTTTTCAGTTTCTGGTGGTCCCATTTATTGATTGTTTCTCTTAGAGCCTGTGCTGATGGTGTTCTGTTCAGAAAGTTACCTCCTGTGCCAATGAGTTCAAGTCTCTTCCCCACTTTTTCATCTAACAGGTTTAGTGTGTTTGGTTTTTTGTTGAAGTCTTTGAGCCATTTGCACTTTAACTTTGTGAAGGGTGATAAATATTGGTCTATTTGCATTTTTCTACCTATAGACATCCAGTAATAGACCAGCACTATTTGTTGAGGATGCTGGATTTTTTTTTGTATGGTTTTGGCTTCTTTGTCAAAAATGAAGTATTGATAGGTGTGCGTGTTTATCTCTGAGTCTTCTATTTGATTCCATTCATCCTCCAGTCTGTTTCTATACCAGTACCATGCAAGTTATATTACTGTTGCTCTTTTTTTCTTATTAAAATACTTAAAATTTAATGTACATTCTTCAGGTGCTGTTTATGCTTTAAATAGCTAGATGAAGATGATTTTTTAAAATTATATTTACCTGATGATTTTATACAAATAAACAATGGCACAAGCAACTCATTTGCATCACTCCCAAGATATTCCCCCCAAAGCTTCATACCTTCATGTCCTCTCTTACTCTTTCTTTGTGTCTTTCTCTCCCTCTCTCTTTCTGTCTCTCTCTTTTTCCTTTACTTATTTTCAACTACAAATATATGAAATATTGAATTTTTTACTTACTCTAGTGTAGAGAACAATTGAAAGTGTGAGTCAATGACTACTAGGGCTGGAAAGCAGCATTTCACTACATACCTAGATGAGTTTAATCTCTTCTGAAATTCATACTTTCTTAGTGATATGATTATATAATTTAAACTGATCAACTGTTTATTTAGTTTCTGCAACGTGTAGTTTCAATATTTATAGGTTTTCTATTTCTATCTGAGGCTGCATTTTTATATTAAATATATTCTATTGATATCATTGAGCATAATATAAAAATTTATAACTCTTTGATAAAAATGTGAGCTATCATGATGTTGGTCTTCACTCTTTACAATTACTTATATATACCTGGTTCACTATGTATCAAGTTTACTTTAATGTATAGCAAAACTCTGTTATATTTTCATTGAAGTTTTCATAAACAGTTTTAGACATATTTTGTTTAAAACACTTTGTCTCTTGAAATGTGCTGCATAAACAAAATAATATCATAAAGGAATTTGCACATAGTTGTAATCATTTTTAAGATCTTTGTGGGGTTAATAGGTTCTAAGTGCTCTGAAAACACAATATTTTACAATGATGCAAATCCATATTTTTCTATCACATGTGTTTTTATATTAAAATACTTCACTTTAAATTACAGAGGAGAGCTTTTAGGTGTTCAACAAAATATTAGAAGCTTTACTTAGCTTTAAAATTATCAATTTCTCTGTGAGTGCATGTGTGTGTGTGTTTGTAGTGCTTGAGTGTGTGCATATATGTCAAATGAGCATATTGAGTTAAAAAAAATTGAAAGAGTTGTCTAGTTTCTTCCATCATGTATGTATTGTGAGCTGCTATTTTTTATGTCCAGATATTATTAAATATACGTTCTGTGCAAAAGCACACATTGGTTCTTTCCTGCTTACACCAGTACTACAAGATCAGAGCTCTTCTTTTTGATTCTGAGCTGCATTCCTAAAATTCCTAGCCTACAGTTACTAAGATGTAAAATCACCAAGTATATGGTGTTCTTGTTCATAGAATTTAATTAACTTTGTTATGGTAGGTTTTGAGATCAGTCTTTAGCAGTACACATGCACACAGGCATACACACACACTTTTGTTTTCAAGGTAATAGTGTATGACCAGTGGTTAAAAGATAATAAAAATTCCATGAAAGATATGGGTTATGCAATAGTGACCTTGGCCTTGCTTCAGTGTTGTTGTTATGGATAATGAGAGGGTAATTATGCTCTTTCTCTTCTTTAAGGTAGAGTTTCCTAGAGTCTTAGAACCCTTATTTTGCCGATCTGATACTACAGAAACTATCTGTGTAAGAATATATCTATCTACTCATTGTCATATTCTGTGATGATGTATTACAATTTCAGTATATCCATGGTATCAACACAGATTCCTACCAATTGATTTCCTGCTATTTTCTTCAGGCTATCTTTCTAGGTCTGTGGAGCAGATTCTAAATGTAAGATGCAATAAAAGCTAACATTATAAGTACCTTGTTTATTCTCAAGAAAATTAAATGATGAGGTTTCATATCTAAATATCTATTTTCAATCCCTAGCTCTATCATTGCAACAGATTTCAACATTGTATCATGTATTTACAAAGTCTGATATGGAGAAAGAGCTCATTCATACTGGTTGTTAGAAAAATAAAAAAGCAGCTACTTCTTATCCTATTTGTCCTGGAATTATATATATGCTGTGCATAAAAGTAAAGCTCTAAAATGATGGAAGTTCAGTTGGGGAGGTAGCAAAGGGTTCTGCTCTCTTTTTACCACCCTCACCCATAATGAAAGAAAAATCAGAATGCTGAGTTCGAACACCCATGGGCTCTTCATACATGGCTCCTTAACATACATGACCTGTTAACTGTTATGGTTGCTTACCTATTACCCAAGTTCTTAATTTAAGACAAATATATTAGATTGATAGTATTCCAAAGTTATGTTATACAATGGGGGGAAAAACAAGCTATTTGTCCTACATTAGAGTTATCATTGCATGCTGTAGATAATAAATAATTATTCCATAATAACTAATTGTACAATCATGTGATTTTAAGTTATTTTATAGCATTTTTCTCTGTACTTTCTATAGCCATTGTGTTTAACAACAACAAACATGGATACTGTGAATGATATTGTTAAGAAGGTAGTACCAATGATAGGGATGTGTGTAAGTTATTTTGAGCTACTTTGAGTTAAAATCGAGTATTGCTTTTTTTTACATTCTACATATGTGCAGATGTGGATATAACTATACACAGGAGAGACTTGATCATGAGAAATTTATAAATTATACTGTACAGTATCCCCATTTTGGAACTGAAGACATCTAAGATGTAATAATAGTCTTTAGAGGGACATTTTTCTTGAATTCTTTTCTAATGTTCATACGAAATGAAAGTCATATTCCAATGACAATGAGCTACTCTTTGATTCTTACTACATAATAAACATTTATTTCAATAAATAATTAAGAGTATTTTGTTATACGCACATACCTGATTTAAAGTATGTTCTCTCTATGTGTGGTGGTGTAGGTATATGTATTTTGTTGTATTTTTTAATCAATAAATCTTTAATAAATGTGTCTCTGTGTATCTGTCTCTGTTCTTTCTCTCTTCATTCGGATCAGTATATATCTTTCTTTTTCTGTTTTTAAATATGCACCTATGTAGTTATGTTTCTCTCTGGTTTTGTTTCTCTGTATGTGTATATGTCCCTATATATTGCCGTCTGTGAGTTTGTATGATCTCTCTCTCTCTCTCTCTCTCTCTCTCTCTCTCTCTCTCTCTCTCTCTCTCTCTCATAAATCTTCCTCTTTGTCTGTTTTTCTCTCAGTGTGTCTCTGTCTTTATCTATGTATCTGTGTGTGTGTACGTGGGGGTGTGGATGGGTGGTAGTGTGGTGTCTACCTAAGTGTGTGTATATGTGTGAGTGTGTGTGCATGCTAGTTTTAATACATAAGCATTTTATGGGGCATGACTATGGTTTTAAATCAGGATTCAACAATATAGTACAATTCATGATAACTCCAATTAGAGCATATGTTCACTTTAGGCACTCCTTTAATGTGCTATACATTTCAACAGAATATTCAGTTTAGATAGGTGTTTCAAACGGATTCATAGCACTGTATGCAGTAATTGTGTTGTGGAACTTGTTATTAGCATCTGGCCTATTTTCTGGGTTATACATTTTTTTCTCCTTTCTCCTGACCTTGTCTGAATGAGAGTCAAAATTTGCTTTTACTCTCAGGCACTCTCAAATCCTCTCTGTTTTTGTCTGTATTGTTCAGTGTTATTGCAGTTGCCCAAACCATCATAGCCACAGTGGGTGTATGACTCTCTGGGTACTAGTTTTCGTGGACATGTCAAGTTAAAGTTCACTATTCCGCACAAAATCTGGACAGACGGAAGAGATCTTGGTTAACCTCTTTTTGGTTTGTTGATGGCTAACTGGAAATTCTTAGCTCAAAATCATTCAGATACAAATATGGATCAGTAGATCTAGCCTCCATCGAAGAGGAAAGGCAAGTACTCAAGGGTTTTCTCAGCCCTATTTACTCAAACCTGTCGTTAGAAGACACATCATTAATACTGTTCCTAATAATATTCCTGGTACAGAGCTGGAACTGGTGAGGAAAGAAATGATGAGACTCTTCAAGAGTCCACTGTCAAATTATTTGTGATTTTTTTTCACGTCTCAGAATGTTCAAGATTACCAACTGTGGTTCTGTCCTGGCCATAGGGAAACTCCCAGACCACAGCAAGGTAAGCATCAGAAAAATCTAAGAGTTGAGTTCAATGTTCGAATCCTGAATTCTCAATGCTTTTATTACTTAGTCTTAAATTTAAATACATATTTAAAACAAAGTAACTTAAATATTACTTCATTCATTTAATTCACAGTTCACAACAATAACCTTCAGGCACGTGATAACATCTCTTTATGTACATTCTGAGGTCTGTGAATAATTAACTGAAATTTTCCTGCACTTTTTCATTTGAAAAACAGAATTTTTCTAAAAGGACAAGAAACAAACAAACAATAACAACAACAACAAAACCCTGGACTCTGGATATATTGTTTATGAAGAATAACTTGAAAAGTTTCATAGCTTAAACACTGAAATAATCCTACTGGCTAGAGAGGTGTCTCAGTGGTTCCCAACATCTACAACTCAGCTCACAGACATCCATAATTTCAAATGGGATTTAATTCTCTCTTCTGACCAGCTCAGGCACCAGACACAACATGGTACACAGATATACATGTCAGCAAAACACTTATATACATAAATAAGTCTAAAATTAAAATGTAACACCTTTAAAATTATTCTGTATGCTCCAAGCCATGTAGCTTCTGTTTTGGAATGAAAATCTGAAATCTAGCCATTTCTCTGATTTCATGTAAAAATATTCAGTTCACATCTATTTCTAATGAGTATTTTCATCCATTGAATGAGAGATCATATTCAGACTTCTGGAGCCTTTCTATCTGAATCACCTCATATTCCTTATGTTACAATTTTTAAGCATTTTTCACCAGATTATTGACAAATTTGTAATAGTAATAGAATTATCAGAAGCATTTGATTAAGACTTATAAATGACAGACCACCAAATGTTCTTGAAAGGCTGATCTTTTAAAGGCTACAGAAAAATGTGAAGTTCTAAGACACATAGTCATCCTCAGACAAGTGACAGTAATTATGTCTGGTGGAGGTCAGAGGACATTTTCTTGTTACTCAAACCTTTCTCATATATCCTGAAAACAATTTGTAGGAACATTTATGATGTTTCTAAGTAAAGTGAAACTAAACTATTATTATTTTCTATAATATTTTCAGAGATTTGGTAAATTGGATAATACCCAGGGCATAATCCATCCAACATCCGGTCTTTTTGTTATTTTTTGTTATTTTGTTTTTAATGGCAAAGGGTATTGCTATTGAGTCCAGGAAGGTAAGAGTCTGCCTCATTGTCATAAGCAAATGAGTGCAGACAATGCAGGGATGCGCCAAAACGAACTGGCCTTTTTTCCCCTATTCATTTATTTCATCTCATTCCAGCCAGTTGCACCCTCACATTCCCTTAGGGGAGTACACTAAAGAAGTATCTGTAGACCTTAGTACTAGTCTACAGTCACTGCTTGCAAGAACACAGTCCAAGAATGGAGTTTTGCGAAGAAAATTCTGAGTGCTTATCTGAAAGCTTCAAAAACAAAGCAAAAAAACACTAAAGTCTTGTGACCTCAGTTTACTTGAAAACACTGAATTGTTCTTTAAATGCGTTTTCACTCTCCTTCCCAGGTGTAGCAGATATGTGTGAGTTTGCTTCAACTGTTGTTATTCACATGCCTTCTATATGTTTGTTTGTTTGTTTGTTTGCCACATGCAGCTTGTCCCTGTGGTTGTATACTTTATTCAGGTGACTCTTCTTAATGCTTAGAGTATACCTTCTCTGATTCTCTGAATGAAGTTAACTATTGCATGCAACTTTCATCTGTCTCATTTTTAGGACTCACTCTCCCAGGGTCATGCCCCTAACAAGAGTGTTAAAAAACCACTGTGTGTTCAGGAGGTTAAATGTGTTTTTTACAGCAAACAGCATCAACCCGACCATTGTCAGAGAGAACAGCAACAGGAGGAAGCAGAAGCCATTCCACTTCACTGCTCCTGAGAACACTGTCCTCATACTGCGAAAGGAAATGGATTCTCTATAAATGTGGCAGACATCGTGAGAGAGAAAATATTGTACAGAGCAGTATTTGACATGGCTAATAGAATGACTTAAAGAGTGCAAGCCTCCAAAACATACAAACATCTTTTCATTATATATATATATATATATATATATATATATATATGTGGTGGGAAATATTTAAATTTACTAATATAAAGATCAACAAGAGAAATAAGACTCTTATGAGCATGAAATCCAGGGAAATGGATGCCTAGAAAAAAAAATGACCGTGAGTGAAGTATCTCAGAAAGAGAGAGACACACATGGTGTATACTCACTTATAAGTGTGTCTTAGCCATACATATTAAGTGAATAAACACACTAAAATCTACAGACCTAAAGAAACTAACAGTAAAAAGGGCCCTAGAGAAGCTGCTTAATTCTCATTCAGAAGGAAAAACAGGGTAGATACCAGAACCAGTGGAAGAGAGGGAACAGGACTGGAGCCTACCACAGATGTCCTCTAAAAGACTCCAACCAGCAGGGGATCAAAGCAGATGCAGAAACTCACAGCCAAACATTGGTCAGAGCACAGGGAGTCTTCTGGAAGAAGGGTATATAAAAGAACCTGGAAGGTACAGGAACAACACAAAGAGACCCACAAAGCAACAAACAAACAAACAAAAACCCAGCAGGGCCCAGAGGGGACTTCAGAAAATGATACATCCACCAAAGACCATATGTGAAGAGGACCTAGACCCCTTGTTCAGATGTAACCCATAGACAGCTTAGTATCCATGTGGGCTTCCTACTAAGGGGAAAAGAGACAGTCTCTGACATGAACTCTGTTGCCTGCTCCTTTTATCACTTCTCCCTGGTGGGGTGACCTTGGCAGCCCACAGAGGAAGAGGATCTAGGCTGGTTTGGTAAGACCTGCTAAGGTCAGACAGTAGGGAGGAGACTGTCCCCTATTCATTAGACTAGGGAAGAGGTGTGTCAGGGAGGAAGAGGCTGGGAGGGTGAGACCAGGAGGAGATGAGGGAGGGGGCTACAATTGGGATGCAAAATGAATAAATTGTAAATAATTATTACAATAACAATAAAAATAAATATTTGTGTAACTTAAAAAAAAAGATTCTTAAGATGCAACAATCTTGCTGATATCAAGGTTCAAACAGGCAGGCTGAAATCAAGTTTCAAAGGGAAGCACAGCAAAAAGCCACCAACAGACAGACAGACAGACACACACACACAGACAGACACATGCATATGCAGTATATTGATGGGATTATGTTCTCCAAACAAAGTGACAATTGAAAAGTTGAAAAAAATTTCTTTCTAATGCTTATGAGTTCTCAGTTACACATGCTTACCTTATCAGATTATCCCAGACAGCATCCTAATGCTCTAGAGTGTACAGTCTACTTTGTCCAGAAGCATCAGGAGAAATAATATACAGCAGTGCATGCTAAATCACATTGGCAGCTTCGTTCATACTCGTTACCATTAGTTTCATATTCACATTGTCTTCCCACAGGACACGATATCCCACATGATGATGTTATGAGTGACATCTGAAATTCCTTCAGTCAATGGGAATCAATAAATGTCACAGCTTTTTCCTACTTACCTGGGCTGTATTGTGAACCATCTCAACTCAAATGATGAGGGTTGATTCATTCTAAAGTCAAGCAATTCTGCAAGAAAGCAGCAGAGCAGTGAG
>JAQQSO010004215.1:0-12962 GCA_028658305.1 Pachyuromys duprasi | reverse complement strand
GATCAAGCCTCTGGCAGAGGGCGAGAAGTAATGATAGATCTGGGGGAGGTTGTTGAGACTTGGGGAGAACAAGAGCTCCACAAAGACCAAACTGAACAGGGCACAGGGGTCTTGTATGAAACGGTTTCTACAATCAAGGACCATGTGTGGATATGGCCTGGAACCCCCGCTTAGATGGGGCCCATGATAGCTCGGTGTAGGGCTGAAGACCCTATTCAGGGAAACAGGGACTGTTTCAGTCATGATCTTGATGGCTGACTCTTTGACCCTCCCCCATACAAGCCGGGGAGTGACAGACTGGCTAGATCCCAGGGGAGGACTTTGCAGCCAGCCCTGAGGAGTCAGGATAAGCTGGGGTGGGATGGAAGGGAAGGAGGTCCTCCCCTGATGGTGGACTTGGAGGGGGCGGGGAAGAGGGAGATGAGGGAGGGAATGGGAGGGTAGGAGGGAATGGGGGAGGGGGCTACGCCCGGGATTCAAAATACCTAACCTGTGATTGAGATAAAAATAAATAAATTTATAAAAAAAATAATGTTTTTCTTTGTGAACTACTTTGATTTTATTTTTACTATATAAAATGTTAAATACTTTTTACAGATTACAATCCTTTCATTCATCGATTACAAGCAAGAAACTCACAGGTCATGTAACTGAAAGTAAACTCTTTTCACATATTGGCTTATTGGTGCACAATATTGAGAAAAGCACATGCACATGTACACTGGGGACTGTGCAGGGGAAAAGGAGAGTAATAATGGGTGTTAGTTATGATGAAGTAAAAGGGCTTCACCCAGCATCCCAAGTCCCCAGTCTGCTAGACCTATGAGATATATTTGTGATTTTATTTCATAGAAAATATGATCCTTAAGAAATTTCATTTACCTTGAATTGCTGATTATAATTACTGAGTTAAAAATTATTGCATTTACATATACAATTTTGAATCTATGGCCATCTATGATGTGTTTGTTTTGAACTAAATGTATCAACATCTCCATATATCTGGTAACTGTTTACATCTGATCACATTTCTTACTTCACTGTCCTTGATATTTTTACTTAAACCCACCAAGGTGGTTTTAACAAATATGTAATGTCAAACTGAGCACAATTCACCTTCATAACTATATATAATGCTGTAAGTATATCCTTATTGACTTTCTACCAATATTCTCATGTATTCATATATTTATAAGCTCTATTGCTCAATTTCACGGTCTTTTTAATTTATCCATAGAGATTTGTGATGTCTGTATTAGATAAGCACCCTTTATTTCCTCTGTAAAGAGATCCAGTTGAATACTTGTCTAGGCAAATCTGACTTTTCTGACATTATTCCTTAAACTTTCATACTTCTGAAAAGCTACAGTAAAAACAGTCTTAAGTGGCCACTCTCACATAATGAGCATTTTAATGTACACAACCATATAATTGAACCGAAGCACTGGAAACATATGGCAAAGAGGTAAACATTTTAAAATCTGTCTGAGAATTTAAAAAAATAGCAAGGAAACACTGAGATGCAAAACAAGAATATGAGATAGAAAAAGTTTTATGTTGAGAAAAATGTACTCCCAAAATTTAATGGTGACAGACATGTTGTGAAATCAATTGTATGTAACATAGACAATAATTGTCACTTTAGGAACATTGCAGGCACTCAGGAGTCTCTACATTTAGTGACATCATCTCTTCTTACAAAAGCATATCTGTACTTAAAGAAAGCCCATAAGCATCATGTCATACTTAGATAAAATTATCTATACTATGAAAACATATCACTGAAAATATTCAAATCATTTGCCATTACAAGCATCATGAAGAAAAATCATGAAGTTCCAATAGCACATGAGGAAAGCAAAATGAGTAACATGAAAATTATCACTTTTCCTTTAAAACAGGAGAATAAGTACACATAAAATTATACTTGATAATGAAAAAGAGTGATTGTGAAAAACACAAGGAAGTTTTAATCCATACATCATTTGAGTCACAAGAATTCTGAACTTTTAAATGAATAATTGTACTTACTGTATATAAGCGTCATGAAAATAGATTTCATTTAGACTGGTTTTAGTTGTATAAACAATATGAAGAGGGAAAAATGCACCAAGCATCACATCTCCTTCATGGTGAAAATCTTCCTTAATTTTTCCAGAGCATTCATAGTCAGTAAAGGCACACACAAAATTGGGAATAAACAAGAAACCAAAGATAAAAATCCAGATCATCCTATTAACATGCCCATATGCCCAGCCATAATTCTTGTGGCTACAACTGTAACTCTGTCCAGCAGGTATATATTAAGCTCAAGTGTTTGGGAAAATGTGTGTTTCTCACTTTGTTAATGAGTGCAGCTGTCACACTAATCATCCTAAATTCTTCCTGACACTTCCTCCACTGCCATTGAGAGTTCTGAAACTCAGCCCTTGGGCTCTGCATCTGAGGTCCTGTGTTCTGCTTGAAAACAAGTTGGAAAATATATTTTGAATCTTCTCTAGCCACAGGCACCATGATTTCAGCAAAGAAAATAGACAGAAAGGGCTCAAGGATCAGCTTCCTAATTGGAGTGTTTTCGCCAAGTTTGAAGCAAGAAACTTTTCATCTGACAAGTTTGCCTACATCAGAGGAAGGCCTGAAAATGCAAATGTTGCGCATACACAGCAAAATAAATGTACCATTATTTTACAAACCACAACCAGCCAGTGGAATTGATTCTTCCTAAGTGTAAGTCCTTCAGATATTCTTCCATGATATATACACCTGTATCTGCAAATGACTGTGATGACTGTACCCAATACAATCAGCTCATTTCTCATTTTGGAAAAGTCCTGCTGCTTTCTTCACTTCTCAATCACTTACTTCATTTCAGTGCAGAAATCAAGTCCCTTGTTTACATTCTGAGATTTGAACTTCCATAGTCCTACACTACTCTTTCATCCTGGCTTATTCACTGAGTGGAGTGAACTCCATCCCTGCATTTTGAACAGTGCTCAAAATGCTTACCGTGATTTGAAAACATTTGTGTGTGAGAGAAATATTACTCAGTTATGTAAAATGTACACTAATTTAAAGCCATCACAGTTGGTATTTTCACATATTATACTAAGGAAAGGTATTCTGGCCAGGGATCTATTCCCTAGCTACAAGGAGTTTAGGTCAATAAATGTACTGTGCATTATGATATGGTAAGGACAGCACGACCCTTAAAATAAATTGATTTCCCTAAGAAAGGATGATTGAGTTTTGAGTGAACAGAAGCTCAAATGACAGAGCAATTTAAAAAGAACTACAGTAAGATATGTTAGCAGGCCATATTGTAGCTTGTCAGGATTTATTTTCTGTTTCAGATTAACAATTTGCAATGACTACATGAGAGATAGAACCTATCCGTTATGAGACTATATGCAATGAAAAGGCACAGGGAAACTTGCTACTCAGTAAACTACAGTTCAGTGCAATTCTGGATAATAGTGCAAGCCCATGTCTCATTCAACTCAGAGTTGATCCTCCCTTAGGGCACTAACTGTGTATAATATGGAGTTCACTGACAAAGTCTTCAACAAGATTCTTTGATGCAGAATAACCATGAGATGTAAACTCATGGATTTGAGGGAATGTTCTGGTAAGAGGAGTGGGCATTTATTAAGTCTTTTTGTTCTAGAGATTTTCTGACAAAAATCATTGTTACAAGGTGGGAAGAGAGTGATTTTGAAAATTTAATTGCTTTATTACTCATACAGATGTCATAGCCCAAGAAGAACATAAGATACAGCAAACTAGATTCTTACAACTATTTAGAGATGACAGTTGAAGAGAAATAAGTAAGTTCTTTAGTAAACAGATGGGACTTACTGTGAAAGATGGGCTCATTTCCTGACTTCTAAGGTACCAATAGTGCAGCACTGAGCACCATGTTCTCATCACAATCTAGGAGAGCAGGCTATGTTAACACTCTTCTTACTTTCATATCTGTCAAATTCAAGATGAGAGTAAAGTTAAAACATTTACATTTATACTTTTTCTCAATCTGTATTCCTCTGGGTATCACTCAACTCTTCATATAACCACAGACACTTTAAAACTATACCTGGCAGACCCAGGGAATCTATAGGAACCACATATGACCCAGAGTCACATTTACCTAAAATATATCTTACAAGAATTTTTCAGTTTTCCTATCCACCCTTGAGACCCAGGATTACTGTCACTGTTAGAGGAAACTCTTCATAGATTCCTTTTCCTAACTATTGGAAGCACTGTACTGTGTCCATGAAAAAAAAAAAGACCTGAATGAAGGCTGTATACCAAAGATCAGACAGAGTAAATCAAGGCACAAAAATTGTTATTGGAGAGCTGGTTCAGCATTTAAAATCACTGGTAAGACTTCCACAATTCAGGAAGTTGTCTCCTGGGCCAATGACATTTAGGCTCTTCCCCAATTTTTCTTCTAACAGATTCAGTGTGTTTGGTTTTATGTTGAGATCTTTGATCCACTTAGACTATAGTTTTATGCAGAATGATAAATATGTATCTTTTTGCATTTTTCTACATGTATATCTAGTTAGACTAGCACAGTTTGTTGAAGATGCTGTCTTTTTTCCATTATATAGTTTTAGCTTCCTTTGTAAAAAATCAAGTATCTATAGGTATGTGGGTTAATTTCTGGGTCTTCTATTTGATTCTATGGATCCAATATTATGTTTCTATGCAAATACTCTGCAGTTTTTTTGAAATGCAAACAGAATTTAATATTATATATTCATACATGCATACATATATACATACATGTGTATATGAAATACTCAGTATATAAGTGGCCCACAAAGAGAATTTTTTACCTTAAATTTTAATAAAACCATTTTTTATTAAATCTTTGAGGATTTCACACATGTTGCTCATACTCCCATTGACAAACCCAGCTTGTATTTTCTTAATTATAGAGGTTTCTCATTCAAATGTCTTTCTTGGAAAAGATTTTTTGTTGTTTTTTTTTAAATGTAATTTATTTATTTTTATATCAATCAAAGGTTAGGTACTTTGCATCCCAGGCATAGCCCTCTCCCTCATTCCCTCCCACTCTCCCCATCCCTCCCTCATCTCCTCCCCACCCCCTCCAAGTCCACAGACAGGGGAGGACTTCCTCCCCATCCATCTGACCCCAGATCATCTTGTCTCCTCAGGGCTCGCTGCAATATCCTCCCCTTGGATCTAGACAGGCTGTTACTCCCTGGCATGTATGGGGGAGGGTCAAAGAGCCAGCCAACAGGTTCATGAGTGAAATAGTCCCTGTTTCCCTTACTAGGGTCTTCAGTTGGACACCGAGCTACCATGGGCCTCTACTGAGCAGGAGTTCTAGGCCATATCTATACATGGTCCTTGATTGGAGAAACTGTCTCATATAAGACCCCTGTGCCCTGCTTAGTTCGGTCTTTGTGGAGCTCTTGTTCTCCCCGAGTCTCACTAACTTCCCCTATTTTAATTATTACTTCCCACCCTCTGTCAAAGGCTTGATTGTGAGTCTTAATATCTGCTTTGATACATTGCTATATTGATTCTTTCAGAGGTCCTCTTTGGTATGCTCCTGTCCTGTTGCTTGTTTTATCCTCCATTCAATGTCCATCCCATTTGTTCATCTAAACGAGCATTGATCATACCAACCTGGGTCCTCCTTCTTGTATATCTTCCCTAGGTGTGTAAATTTCAGGATGACCTTCCTATCCTATAGGTATATATAAGTGAGTATATACCATATGTTTCTTTCTGCTTTTGGGATACCTCACTTAGGATGATCGTTTCCAGGTCCCACCATTTGCCTGCGAATTTCATGATTTCCTCCTTTTTAATTGCTGTGTAGTATTCCATTGTGTAAAAGTACCACAATTTCTGTATCCATTCCTCAACTGAGGGACATCTGGGTTGTTTCCAGGTTCTGGTTATTACAAATAGAGCAGCCACGAACATAGTTGAGCAAATGTCCTTGTTGTGTACTTGAGCATTTCTTAAAGTGTCTCTGCCATTCAATATTCCTCTTTTGAGAATTATCTCTTTATCTCTTTAACCCATTTTTAATGGGGTTACTTGGTTTGCTGATGTTTAACTTCTTGAGATCTTTATATATTCTGAATATTAGCCCTCTGTCAGATGTAGAGTTGGTGAAGATTTTTTTCCCAGTATGTAGATTGTCATTTTGTTCTGATGGCAATGTCCTTTGCTTTACAGAAGCTTTTTATTTTCATGAGATCCCACTTATTGATTGTTGATCTTAGAGCTTATTCTGTTGGTGTGCTATGCAGAAAGTTGTCTCCTGTGCCAATGAGGTCAAGGCTCTTCCCCAATTTTTCTACTAACAGATTTAATGTCTGGTTTTATGTTGAGGTATTTGATGTGCTTGAACTTCACTTTTTTGTAGCATAAATATAAGTAATATATAATATTGTATGCTATATAAAGAAGTAAGCTTTGTGTTTCTACTTATAAAGCACACATAAAGAATAATAACTTAATATTGAATATATCTTTGTTATTCGAACTTCATGGGTGGAAACTGGGCATGGGCACTAAAAATGCTTTTTAGAACGGTAGTGAAAATTTTTTAAAAACTAGAAAAAAATGGAGATAAACTCCCCCATTGCCCGAACCGAAACAAATTGCACTACAGATAGAGGTTAACAAGAAGGTGCATTTGTGTACTAGGATCAGTTCACCAAGATGAAAACATACTTTAATCATGTGTATCAAGGTAAAAAACAAACAAACAACAACAACAACAAAACATCCTGAGAAACAGTGAGTTCAGAATGAACAAGCACAAATGACAGAGAAATCCCTGGGGCAATTACCAGGGTGATTAAATTAAAAAAAGAAGGTCAGTGTGTACTGACGTACAAGAATTCCTGTGGGGACCAGCACACAGGCCACACACACAGAAACCTTTATCCATATGCTAAAACTTGAAAACCAATGTATCAATGGAAACAGTCCACCTCTAGGGCATGGGCTACATATGGGAGCTAATTATGCATCAATGTTTGTATGGAGATTTGCTATAATTCCCTGGCCCAGAATAGATATATTGTAAATTAGATTGTGCTTATTTTCATTTAGGATTTGGAGGTTCCCGACTTAAATGATCATTCCTGGCCTAGACATACTGAAGTGACTTTCCACTGCCCTGGGAGGGTGAATTAAACTCTGAATGTTTTGAAAGTTTTGATACATCCTGTGCAAAACTGAATATATTTCCTTGCTTCTGCCAATGGCGCAGCTGAGGGTTCTCACATACAGCCTTACTCTTGTTCAGGAATGTACTCATGCTTTGAATATTTTGTATTCATTCTTTGCTACATGACTCCTCTTTCCTTCTCACTTTGAAGTCTCATTCCTTCGGTTGCCCCCATGTTCAACTCTGGACTGAAGGTGACCTGGTTCTCTCTACTGTTTCCTTCAATCTCAGACCTCTGATAAATGAATCCAAGAGTATTCAAGGACTCACTGGACTGTGAGTTCTGTGGAAGCAGTGTTAGTCCCTACCCTTTAAATCCATCTCCACAGACTATTTCAGATTAACAGCTCATTCAAATACTGATCAGATTCAACTGCAGTGCATGGAGGAGATATTCGTCATCTGGCAAGGCTTTGAGCTGTTACTTCACTCTTTATAGAAAGCCACAAACTTCACCAATACTCAGTTCCAATCTGGATTCTATTTTTCCAGCTATTTTTGTTTTTATAGGAATTTTCTCAGTGTCTATTGCTACAAGAAATTCTTTACCTACAACTTCCAAAATGCTTATGAAGACATTTAAAAAGTCTTCAAATTAAAGTCAAGAAATTTGAGGATCTTGGCAACTTGATCTGTCAGGCTTATCAGGCTGCTAATTTTTCCAAGTACATTGAATCAATGCATGGAATTATGTTTTGCAGGACAGAATTTCTTGTAGCTTCATTTTTCAGGTTCTTTTTTTTAATTAATTAATTTATTTTTGTATCAATCACAGGTTAGGTACTTTTATTAGATTATACATAGTCCATATGAATCAAATTATTCCTATTTCACTGCATAAAATGGAGGAACTTCATTTTCCTCAATATCAGAAATAGGGGAAAGACACAGAAAACGGCAATTATTTTTAAGTAATTTATTTATTTTTATATTAATCACAAGTTATATATTTTGTATCCCAGCCATAGCCCCCTCCCTCACTCCCTCCCACTCTCCTCATCCCTCCCTCATCTTCTCCCTGCCCCCCTCCAAGTCCACTGATAGGGGAGGACCTCACCCTCTTCCATCGGACCCTAGATTATCCTATCTCTTCAGGGCTGGCTGCAATGTCTTCTTCTGGGATCTAGTTAGGCTGCTCCTCCTTTGGGAGGAGGGGGCAGTCTACAAGCCAGCCATTGAGTTCATGACTGAAATAGTCCCTGTTCCCCTTACTAGGTTACCCAGTTGGGAACTGAGTTACCATGGACCAAATTTGAGCAGGGGTTATAGTTTGCATCCATAGGAGTTGATTTGAAAATAGCATCTCTTGGTGGGTCACCAAGGTGAGATGAGGTTATAGTGGATTCAAATGGGCTATAATCCAAAGATTTATATACCTCCAATTTCAGAGAAAGATGAACACAAAGAATGGGGCAATACATCCTCTCACACAGATGGCTCTGGTAAGAGAGAGAACACAGACTGAAACACCAAGTACTACCAGCCACCACCGGAAGCTAAAAGCACCAAAGAAGTAGTCTTCTCTAGAGTCTTGAGAAGTGACCTTATCCTACTAGTATCTTAAGCTCAGACTTCTACTTTTCAGAACTATAGAGAATACATTTCTGTTGTTTCAAGGAACCAAATTTGTCTTAAGAAACTGCAGTCTTAAGAAACTGTCACAGATGCCATATTGAAAAATACCAGACACAGAAAGATATCTTTTCACTTCATATAAGATCAAACACACCTAGACAATTTCCTCATGGGCAACTTCCCATGTTCTGGTAGTGGGACTTCTTAGGTCTGCTGGCAAGGTGGGGCTCTGGCTATGTAGAAAATAAGCACATGGGCAAATGCCAGAAAGAAGAGTAAAAAATAGCCCTGCTTAGAGTCACTATAAGTCACTACTCAGAACATTTTGTACTGAACACAAAGCAGGCCATAACTCATCATTAAAAGAACAACAATGAAGTGATGTATTTACCAGCCTGAAAGGAACAATGGAGTGGTACCCCAGACAACAGATCAGTTGTCGTAAAGGGATAGATAGGTATGTAACACAATTCTGAAAATAAACAGTTATGAATAAGGGCTCTTCTGGAAATATCAATTGAGAAGAGCAGGCCCAAACAACCACTGCATTTTAATTTCAAATGTACCATTTTCTAAAATGACAATAGGCATAACAAAATAACAAAGAACACAATTGCTTTTCATCAAGCAATGGCTTCAAGAAACAAAAAGTACACAGTCTTATGATAAAAACAATATGAAAAGTGTAGCCAGGAACTCAGGGCTTAGTCCCCAGATCTTTTGATTTAGAAAACACTGAGCCACAAAAAATTCAACACACTTTTATTTTAATTTGTATGATAGTAATAACTAATATTAATCCCATAGCCTTTAAATCGTACCAAGTCTCATGGAAGCCCTTTTATTTTGAATTATCTAATGTAAGCCAGCAACATTGCAAGATTAGGAAAAGGAGGATGAGAGAGGCAAATTTCCATCACACGTCATATAACTTTCATTTTATATGCTAGAGATGGAGAATGCCAGGCCAAGCTGTGTAGTTAGTTCCTTTTAGTTTGTTTGTTTGTTTTGAGTTTTGGTTTTTTGGTTTTTTGGTTTATCTGTGACTGAGCTTCCCTATGTAGCCCTGGCTATCCCAGAACTCACTCTGTGGACTAGGTTGGTCTCAAACTCAGAAATCTGCCTGCCTCTTCCTCCAGAGTGCTGCAATTAAAGGCATGCACTGCCTGGCCTTTTAAGAACTTTCTTTTTTTCTATCATATAAACTTTTTTATTTTATTTTAAAACATAACTTTAACGATCTTATTTTGGCACATGAAAAAAATCTTTGAAATCTCACTTTTTCATTCATCCAACCATTCATTAAAGTAAAAAACTACTATATTTGTATTGCATAAAAAATAAAGGCTAAGTTACCACAATAAATATGTAAGGCAATCCTGTGTCACAATAATTCACATTGTAAAAATATGGACTCAGGGATACCTGCAAAGATTGATGCTCCAAACAAGTACAGCTCATGGAAAGGAACTAGACCCTCTGCTAAGATGTAGCTGATAGACAGCTCAGTCTCCATGTGGGTCCTGAGTAATGGAAGCAGGGTTTATCTCAGTCATGAACTTGGTTGCTTTCTCTTTGATTACTTCTGCCTGGTGATGTGTCCTTACCAGGTCACAGAGAAAGAGGATCCAGGCAGTCTTTATGAGACTTGATAAGTTAGGGTCAGATGTTAGGGGAGGAGAACTTCCCCTTTCAGTGAAATATGGGAAGGTGATAGGGATGAAAGTGAAGGAGGGTGGGACTGGGAGAAGATGAGGGAGAGGGCTATAATCAAGATATAAAATGAATAAATAATTGTAATTAATTATATTTTTATAAATTACAGTTCATTCACTTTATATCCCAGCTGTAACCCCCTCCCTCATTCCTTCCCAATCCTACCCTCTCTCCCTCATCTCCCTCCTCCTATGCCCCTCCCCAAGTCCCCTGATAGGGGAGGTTCTCCTCACTTTCTTCTGACCCTAGCCTATCAGTTCTCATCAGTACTGGCTGCAATGTCTTCCTCTGTGGTCTGGTAAGGCTGTCTCCTCCCTCAGGGGGAGGGAATCAAAGAGCCAGCCACTGAGTTCATGTCAGAGAGAGCCCCTGTTCTCTTTACTAGAGAACCCTCTTGGAGACTGGTCTGCCATGGGTTACATCTGTGCAGGGGTTCTAAGTTATCTCCATATATGGTCCTTGGTTGGAGTATCAGTCTCAGAAAAGAAAAGAACCCTGAGCCCAGATTTTTTGGTTCTGTTGCTCTAAATTAAAACAAAACAAAACAAAAAAAAAAAAACATGGGGATGCTTTTTTCCAACACTGATTCCGCAGAGGGCTAAGTCATTGTTCTTTCTAATTCAGCTCCTTAGCACTTCTTGCAGATACCAAGACCAGTGTGTCCATAGTAGACATCCAATGGCTAGACAATAACATGGCTGGAGATTTCACTGGAGATCCACTCCCTCCTATATGCTTAGCAAGAACTTCCAAGGAACACCAAGCCAGACAACAAAAGAATCTTTTGAAAATAAGCTCTCCATTTTTCCAAAAGTACTTAGAATACTGCTTGAAGGCAACAGAAATTTTTCCCCATGACTATAGGTTACCTTTGCACTGGGAGCTTACTGGCCTTTCCATTGAACTCCTCACCAAGAAAGCATCTAGTTTCTATGTCAAGAAACACCAACATTTGGTAAGGCTTAAATAAATACAATCTATCTGTGAATCCCTTTTTGGAGACAGAATTCAAGGTTGTAAATATACAATTAGATATGTACCGTTGGAAAGGACCTTGCCAAGAAGTGGATTTATACACAAAATATTTAGATTAATAATAAATCCATCTTTACATAGAGTGCTTTAAATATCATATGTGAAAAAAACCTCACCATTTCAGATTTACCCACACATTCTGTAATTGAGCAACTCTAAAGTGGCTCTATACATCCACTCCAAACATTATTGACTCTGTGTAATCCTCTTCCGTCAATTGTGACCTGATTCTGAACAATAGCACATTGTAAAGATGACAAGATGTATGTGACAACATATGTACAACTATATTTTATCAAAATGCACTATTTATCCCCTATTGGTTGGCCTAGAGACTTTTCTCTTGCTGTGATAAAACACTGTGGCCAAGGCAACTTGTAGAACAAAGAGTTTACTTACAGAGTATAGCTTTAGAAAACGGATCCTTGCCCAATGTGTCTGGAAGCAGTAGCTGAGAGCTTGCTTCTGATGCACAAGCACTAGGCAGAGAGAGAGAGAGCTGGGAATGATGAGGGTTTTGAAACCTCAAAACCTGCTCCCTCCTCCAACAAGGTAACACCTTCCAGTTCTTCTCAAATGATTCTAGCAAGTTAGGACCAAGTATTAAAACACATTAATCTATGATGGCCATTCTCATTTAAAGACAGATCTTATTTCAATTTTTACACATGAAGCTCACCAGGAGAGCTTTTTACAAACCACAGTTCACTCATGTTCTCTCACATATACTAACTGCATGTTGTCATATTGAACACATTTTCTTATCTGAAATAGCTCATCTCATTCATCTATTTTTCCATAATGATCTAAGTATGATCGTCATAAAACTATATTAGGATGTCACACCTTTCCCTCAAAAACTTCAGTGACATTTCAAATATTTTAACATAACTATTCATATAAAAATAAACTTATAAAATAGCTAAAAGTACAAGAATGATTTATATAAAACATATTCATGATAGGATATTATGTAGTCATTGTAAATGTTGCTTCAAGGATCATTTAGTCATAACAAAATATAGTCACAATGATATGGAGGGAAAAGAGGAAGGAATAAACAGTCTCAAATGAGACTGTTTACCCCTCTTAAGTGAATTATGCTACCCTTTTGTATATCTATATTTTTCAGGTTGCATATAATGAGCATGCAATAAAGAAAACTATAGGAACATACCTTATCTTCAAAAATCAGTCCCAGAATATTTTGTTTTTTTATTTTTATCTCAATCACAGGTTGGGTACTTTGAATCCCAGGCGTAGCCCCCTCCCCCATTCCCTCCCACCCTCCCACTCCCTCCCTCATCTCCTTCTTCCCCGCCCCCTCCAAGTCCACCAACAGGGGAGGACCTCCTTCCCTTCCATCCAACCCCAACTTATCATGTCTCCTCAGGGCTGGCTGCAAAGTCCT
>JAQQSO010004214.1:0-12963 GCA_028658305.1 Pachyuromys duprasi | reverse complement strand
TTCATTTCCTCTTATTGTCTTTCCTCCTGTTCCTCCAATATCTGCATAATCAAAGCTTTAACATAATTTTCCTGTGTCTCCGCTGAATTAAATTCTCCACTGCTTATGTTTGTTTCTGGTGGGGCCACGGTGTCCTGATTTTTGTTGGGTGAGTTCTTTCGCCGATTTCTGGGCATTTGTTTATATATAATCAGGGAGCTGTTTGTGCTTTAAGGCTGTACTTCAGTCTGAAACTGTCAATCTTTTGTGTGTGTATTCTTCAAGAAGATCAGGGATTTCCAGTGGTTTGTTAGTTTGCGTTGTTGTCTCAGTTGAACTCTTTTGTGGGCTCTGTGTGCCCGGCTTCGTGCTCTTTGCTAGAAGCTGTGAGCACTGCAGGCTGGTCACCCCTCTGGTCTGGAGGTTTTACTCCTCACTCTGTGCTAGAGTCTGAGTGTCCCAGTTTGAGATGTCAGGTGGGGGCTGTATGCTCTACCCTGGGCTTGCTGCTAAGGGCTCTCCCCTGGACTGGAGATTTGGCGCCCCCTTCTGCGCCAGGGGCTGTGCAGCATGGTCTGAGATGATATTTGGGGCACACGCAGTGGGTTTGGGTTGGTTCCAGGCGTTACTGGTGTGCACCGGCTGTATGCAGGCCTGTCGGAAATGGTGCCTGAGGCCTTCTCTATCTGGCCCGTAGACACACACAGGGACTGAGGTTTTTGCTGGCAGATGCGTGCAGTGTGCGCAGTCTGGTCAAAATGGTTCCCGACCCTCTCAGTCTGAGGTGGTTCCGGTGATTGGTGTGCGCCTGCCATACACCTGTGGGTTGAAGCAGAACCTGGGTCCTTCCCAGACTTGCCTGCAGACTCACACACGGAGTGAGGTTTTTGCTGGCGGACGTGTGCAGTGTGTGCCTGTAGTGTGCAGGTCAGTGAAAACGGTATCCCGACTCTCTCAGTCTGGGGTGGTGTGTGCCTGCTGTACACCTGTGGGTTGAAGCAGAACCTGGGTGCAGTGTGCGCTCCCAGTGTGCAGGTCAGTGAAAACGGTGCCCGGTTCCTCCTCAGACTGCCCAGGAGACTGTGTGATCCAGTCCAGTATGGCGGGTGCGGGCACCCAGCAAGGCTGCTCATTCATATCAGAGCTGTGCGCCACTGGTCACCCGGAGATTTTTCCGGGTAATAACTGGGTGTCCCTAGGGTTTTCCCCCTTGATTTTCTCACCATAGGAGTTCTGCTCACCTGGCAATCAAAAATGCTGGCGTTTTTTGTCCCAGAGTTCAGTCTCCTGGTTGCTGCGTTGTTTCTGCTGTCCTACTCCTCAGATACAGTGTCCTCTCGTGGCAGCCATCTTGGATCCGAATCCCACAACCTTTCTCTTGATTCTGTGCCACACAAATATACAATAAGAAAACGACTATCTAAAAACCAGGAAGAGTGCTCTAACACAGCCAACCTTGCTAGGTCTGAGAGCTCAGAATTCCCTGCTCCAGAGTTGTTTAATTTCCATTGTTTAACCCCCACAGCTTATACTGTTCTATTACAGCAGTCCCAACAGTTGCAGGCAGCAGTTTTCAACTTGTGGGTTGATGCCATCAGAAAACATACATATTTTGATGGACTTAGGAAACTCAGTAGGTCAATTATTGTGCTCAGTAGCAAAATTACAGGTATGAAGTAGCGACAAAAAATAATTTCATGGGTGGGTTCACCATAACATATTAGAAGGTCGCGGCATTAGGAAGGTTGAGAAACGCTGATCTAAGGCAGTGTGTGACATGCTACCCCACCACTTAATGGTGTAAAGTGACATGTAGATTATTATTGCTTGTTTTCTGTGTGATGGTGGGTTCCATTGGACAGTTTTTACATGAACACCACCTTGTAGTATCAACCAGATTTTGTTTTGGGCTGAAGTTACTTTGGAGAGTTACATGTGGTTTTAACTGCTGTAGTCGGTGCCTGACAGTTGAAGCTCCAGCATTGTTGCCCAGAAACTCCTGCAAGGGGCTCTGCCAGAGAGCACGCCCTTCTCGGCTGACTTGCTTCTGAGGACTGTTCCAAAAACCAGTGTTTCAAGAGATGGATAGAAAAAGCAAGAGGGAGTGTCCGGAAGCATTATTCCTGCAACTGACAGGGCCTCATGGCTCCCATTCTATTGGTCAGAGCAGTTACACAACAGAGGAACGTTAAAAACAAACTGCTTCTTAGTGGGCACAGGGTCGAGCCGTAGAAAGGGAGAAGACGCATGAGATAGATTTTGCAGCTCCTTGGAAAGTAAATCTTAAAGCCGTAGCATCTTTTCTTTGGTCCTCCCGTGTAATTCCTGAGAAGGGTGCAGGTGGATTGAGTAAAAGCTCACCTGTTGAATAAACTCACCATCTGACAAGCCTTTTCCTTTCCCATAGCTATCAGTTCATGTAAAATAAGAGCTTTTAACAACGTATAGTAGAATTCAAGAAGCCACGCTGCTTCTGACCTCACAGGCTGTTATGTCTCGGCACCCAACCTCACTTCTTTGTGATTGCCTCTGCTCTGCCTCTCTTTGCTCTTTCTCCATTTCCTGTCTCCTCTGCTTACTTTTCTCATCACTCAGCTCTCAGCTTGCTGCCCTTCACCACAGCGGCAGCTCTGGGCTGTGCTCAACGCTGATGGTCCTTCCCATCCATCTCCCAGGAGCTCCACCTGCTCACTTTCTTTTCTGCATGGCACCCTTACAGTACACATCACATTCCTTATTTATGTTATTTACTTTTTGTGTTCTTCACTAAACAGAGCAACTGGAGGTCAAAGGCACTGCTCTGGTGATCTCTACAACCTCATTACCACATCTGACTCAGAGCAGGCTACCAGTAAGTATTTGTCTGTTGAGCTACTGGTAAGTTTAAAAGGTCTTGCTCATTTGTGTGGGACAGAAACAAGAAGAGGAAACCAAATGCAGCAGATATAATAAATTCATTGTTGAGGACCCATCAGTTTACTTCCGTGAGATTTGAGAATCAGTCTGTTTGTTGGCAATAGAAGTGAAAAAAAAATCACAGGATATTGGTAAATGCAATTGCAACATGAGTTGTGTATTTAAAACCTGGTGCACTGTTAGACATGACCCAGACTCTAGAAATAATTTAATTTAAATAAATATAAAAAAATAAAAACTATTTTGGAGAATAGAGAACTTCTAATAGCTATGATACACATTGAGAATATCTGCCAGAGTGCTGTTTGGAGACTCTGCCTGCTTGCGAGTCTGCTTGTTCAGACTGTGTATTCTGAACTGGATGGAATAACCACAGGACAGCCCCAAGGACCCAGAATCCACTGTAAAGCAGCCCTAAGACACAGCTGCTTTTATGACTTCGCCTCCGTAAGTACATAACCTAATGGTGGGCCACAGCCATGGTTTAGGCTTTTTAGAATTAGTGTTAGTTCAGATTAAGTTCTTTTAATTTTCTCCTCTCCGAAGCACATTTACTTTGGTAAATAGTCATTAGCTGGTGTATGCCTGGAATCTCAGCACTTGGGAGGCTGAGATTTGCTGGGAGTTGGGAGTTCACCTTGACTACGTAGCAAGACCATGCCATGACCCATGTATCCTTTTCCCCCACAAAAAATTAGGAAGAAAAAGAATGCCAAAGGAAAGCCGTCAATCACAAGCCCTATGTATTGCATAACTGCATGGGGGTTGGGAAAATAAAGTGGCAACAGTAGGAATTTCTGCATCCCTCGCGCCTGCGGCAGTGCCCGCCTAGGCTGCGTCTCACAACTTGACTGTGCCCTCTGCTCTGAGCTCCAGCTGTGCTTTTTATCAAGGTGACAAGCCTGCTGCCTGAAACACCTTAGCACAGACGGAAAACTTCGCCTGTTATGAAGGGCACACTGCTCTCTCCTCTCAGAGAAGCGCAATGGCTTAATTATGGGGGGTGTTTTAATATTTTCCCACTGTCTTTCTTGAGCATGTAAGTATCAAACTAATATGTCTTCAGACTGTACTGTGTTTGATTTTAAAATTGCTATTTGAGCTGCCAACTTGAGTTTCATGAAAATCATTTGATAAATTTCAGCTAGGGATTAGGACAAAGTTTACAGTTTTGGAATGACTCTGAACGCACTTCTGCCATTTTGTACTGTGCATTTATGCGAAGCTGCATTCCCAGGATGGGCAATTATAAATCAAAATGAGAACCAACTCTGAAAAACACTGAAGGTGCTTAATGATCCTAGAATATAAAATATCGAGTAAGAATAATTGCCAAGGTGAAATTCTTTATGTAAGAATAAATAAATACATTTATGTTATTAATGAATAAATTTGTTTCTGTTTTAGTAAATAAAAAAGTATATATATATATAGATCTCAAATAACTTCTAAAATAATTTACAATCAGTAAACATTTGATTTGTAAACCTGTTTTATGTATTTATGTGCCTGAGAATTCTGAGTTTGGAAACTGGCTCTGGCCTGGAGGTTGGTCTAGAAGGGCCAGGCTGTCTTTCTAGATGGGGTTGTATGTTTGCTCAGGTTATGTGAACTTTTCTGCTTGTACAGATGTGGCTCTGGGAATTTTACATTTTCTGGGAACACTATGATAAACTTGCTAGCAT
This sequence comes from Pachyuromys duprasi, assembly GCA_028658305.1. Classification (NCBI taxonomy): domain Eukaryota; kingdom Metazoa; phylum Chordata; class Mammalia; order Rodentia; family Muridae; genus Pachyuromys; species Pachyuromys duprasi. Next base: position 8,383 of record JAQQSO010004214.1, on the reverse strand, counting down.
CATAGATGCTGAACTATTTCAGTGGTTGCCTCTACTCATTTCTCAAGCAAGGCAGTTGCATTCAGCTTGCCTTTGGTGTTTCGGTGTGCCTGCCTAGCCTCAATGCTGGGAACCACCATCACTTCCATGGCATTGGGTTTCTCATTCCAGTGACTACACTTTCCAGCGTAAGATCTGTGTAACTGGAGCTATTCCAGAGCTCTTCAAGAGTGGTGAAGCTCCCGTTGGAAGGTAATTGGCAAAATATGTGACCCACTCAGTGCAGGTGAGCATGTGTGTCTATGTGCGTGAGAGATAGAGGTTGGCATTCAGTATGTTCCTCTAGATCTTCAGACCCTATTTTTAGAGACATGGTCTCACTGAATTTGGGACTTGATGAATCAGCTAGACTGCTCAGCCTGAGAGCTACAGGGATTATTATTTTTTGTCTCCACTTTCCCAGTGATGGGATTATAGTTGTGCTCTCAAACACCAAAACATGGGTGTTGGTGATCCACACTCAAGTCAGCATTTACCAGTAGTTTCTTAGTCCCCAGCCTTGGCATTTCTACATTTCAGCCAGCCAGTCTGTGCCTGTTGTTGTTCTTCTTTTTCTTCTTATTATTAACTTGACACAAGCTACAGTCACCTGGGAAGAGGAAAGCAAATTGAGGGGTTGCATGTTGCAGTCATGTCTGTGGGACATTTTCTTGGATGGTGGTTGATGTGGGAGGGCTCAGTCCATTGTGCACAGTGCTACCCCCAGGCAGTTGGTTCTGGGGGTAGAAAACAAGAAAACAAGCTGAGTAATCTATGGAAAGCAATCCGTAAGCAACGATCCTCCATGGCCTCTGCTTCAGTTCCAGCCTCCAGGCTCCTGCTTTGGCTTCCCTCAATAACTGATTTTAACCAGCTTTCCTTCCCAAGTTGGTTTTAGTCTGTGTTTTATCCCAGCAGCATAGACCTAAATAGGACACAACCAGACAAGGTTCTTTTGGATCCCCTGATTGTCAACATTAAATTCAAAACCTCCCCTGTGATGATCTCACGTCTTACCATCCAGTCCCACACATCCTGTAAATTTCTATTAGGAAATTCATGTCCGTGTTTTGGATTATTTTTTCTTCCTCACACCTTTAGGGGGCACACCGGGACTTGAGTCTAGTCATAGCACTCTAAGGAGAGACTGGCTGTGGGGCCAGTTCTGAGGACTCAGCACTGTCTTGCATATCACCGCCTCAGAGATTTCACTACATTGCCCCTGACAATTCAGTGCCAGTTCCTTCAGATTGCAATGGAAAGGCTGACTTGGCATTCCCGCTCTAATGCCAACTGGCTTGAGGCCCAGGAATAGCCCATGTTTCATTTTGAGTGTGAAGGCAGAAGAAAAAAAAAAGATAGATAACACTAGACAAAGTTAAGCACAGAATTTTAAGGAAGCCAAGTTTCAGCATCATATTTGGAGATAGTTATGGAAAGTTACAGCAACTCAAACACAGAACAGATTTGAAGGTAAATTCACGTTTGTGGAACAGGGAGGGTAAAGTGTGCCTGAAGGTTGCCAGACGCAAGCCTAGGTCCAGATTCTTTTTACAGATGAAGGGCCCAAGCAGCTGTGCTCTGTAGCTGTCTGCCTGACAGGCTGTATAAGATACTGTAGGCCTGAGTTTCAGTTTCCTGGTAATGTTCCTACAGTTGCTTAGACCCTTTTTCTATTTCTCAGAACATGAAACTATGGTCAATGGAAATGAGATAAAACAACTCAGTAACCTCCCTGAAAATCAGAAACAGTTATCTAATAACTGCCTTGAAAAGTCCCCAAATTTAATTTGATTTGACCAATTAAATTAAAGATAAGTTAGGAACCTTTGCTTAGCTAGTCAAAATGATATGGTTACCTGGGAACTTTTTGTTAGTGCTCTTTGTTACCTGGGCACACCTTGCTACTTGGACACTCTATGAAAGCCCACCACCCCCGCACCAACCAATCAGTTTATGACAAGCTTGCTTCTGATAATGTGAACCAATTATGTAACTGCCAGAGTTGAAAAGTCCCAATTCTTGCTCAAGCCACAATAAAAATCCAGCTTTGCAGCTACTTGGGGCTCCCTTCCTTTTTTTAAAAAATAATTTTTATTTTTTATATTAATCACAGGTTATTTACCTTGTATCTCAGCTGTAGCCCCCTCCCTCATTCCCTCTCAATCCCACCCTCCCTCATCTCCTCCCTGCCCCTTTCCAAGTCCACTAATAGGGGAGGTCCTCCTCCCCTTCCATCTGACCCTAGCTTATCAGGTCTTTTCAGAACTGGCTGCAATGTCGTCCTCTGTGGCCTAACAAGGCTGCTCCTCTTTCAGGGCGGGAGGAGAGGTCAAAGAACCAGCCATTGAGTTCATGTCAGAAATAGTCCCTGTTCCCCTTATTAAGGAAACCCACTTGGATACTGAGCTACAATGGGCTACATCAGAGCAGGGTTCTAGGTTATATCCATACATGGTAGGAGCCTACCACAGAGGTCCTCTGAAAGACTCCACCTAGCAGTGTATCAAAGCAGATGCTGAGACTCATGACCAAACCTTCAGCAGAGTTCAGGGAATCATATGAGAGAAGGGGGAGTTAGTAAGACTTGGAGAAGACAGGAGCTCCACAAGGACCAAATATATCTGGGCACAGGGGTCTCCTATGAGATTGTATCTCCAACCAAGTGGCTTCCTTCCTAATTCACTGAACTGGTGATGGTTGGGAGTCCGAGGTTAAGCCCCGTAATAAAGGCTCTTTGTTCTTGCAGACTTGGTCTGCCTGTTGTTGGTTTTTAGGATCTTTGGGATCTGGGCACAACAACAAACATTTGCCAGGTGTATGTGCAAGATGTATGAACCTGTGTTCACGCTGTTGTTCCTCACAGGTTTGAGAGTCACATACTACAGGTGCTTACGTGTAAAACTGTAATGAAATAAATAAAAAATAGATTCAGAGACATAGGATAGAACTCAAGGGATGGGCTAGGAGCTAGCTGTCCAAGACTCCAGCTCCTTCACTGAATGGAAAAGCAGAGCCTTTGCTTCCTTCCCTCTTTCCTTCCTTCCTTCCTTCCTTCCTTCCTTCCTTCCTTCCTTCCTTCCTTCTCACATTTCTTAATTTTCTGTATATGGTGTTTTGTCTGCATATACATGTGCATACTGAAAGAGGGACTCTGATCCCATGAGACTATAGTCATAGACAGTTGTGAGTTGTCATATAGGTGCTGCGAATTGAACCCGGGACCTCTGGGAGAACAGCCGGTACTACTATCCACTGAGCCATCTCTCCATCACCCACCCACCCCTGGTTCATTTCTTAATCATTTAACATAAGATGACAGGGTTAAGAAAATATTCATTTACTTGGGAATGATAACAGAAAATGTGCCACATTTACAAAATAGCCAATTAATCATTTAAGCACAGTTCTGTAAAACATTAAGTGATCCATGTGTTTCCTTTCTTCTCTTTTTTAAAATTCCCTTTTCTCTTACACATGCTGACAGCAGGCTCTCACCCCTCCCCTCCTCCCAGTCCCTGCCCACCGACCCATCCCTTGCATTCTTTGTTTCCCTTCAGAAAAGAGCAGGCTTCCAGGTAAGGTCCGCCAAACACCACAGAATAAGATTCAATGTGGCTAAGTACAAACATCTAGCCTGACATCAAGGCTGGTCGAGGCAACCTAGTAGGAGGAAAAGTGTCTTAAGAGCACATTTTCTTTTTTAAACATAAAATGTTTATGGAATTGAAATTTTATTTGAAGTTTAATAATTTTTGAAGAAGTAAATTGAAAATTTTAACTTGACAGATGAGTCAGATTAAGAAACATTTTAATCCATTTATTTCTCTACATCCTTGGACCATTTGGTTATGATCACATCGTTGAGAAATGCTAGAGCAATATCCAAATGTTTTCGTATGTATTTTGGAGCGAGAGCCAGGAAATATGATTGGAAATTGGATTCTATGATTCTAATGATTGATATATTAATCTTTCAGGCACAAAAATTGTTCATTTTCTGTTCTCCACCCTGACTGGAATGCTCAGGAAGACGTGGCCACGCTGCCAGGATCACAGGGGAACATGAGCTTGCTGGAGGGGAGGAAGAAAAAGTTGGCCTTCTAAACTGATGAAGACAGCTTGAGAAGCATGACACAAAGCTCTGTCCTGTGGATTGGAACAGAGAGATTTTCAGAATAGCAGAGAGATTCCTGTGACCACGTCTGTGGCTTCAGCTGAAGGATAAAGAATGACTCCAAGCAGCAGGTGGAGGATCAAAACAGAAAAGTGAAAAACTAGATGTTATTATATGGAAGGACCCATGGTGAGCAGTCTCAGAGGACATGCTGTTGGGTAGTTAAATCTATAAGTTATAAATTATTATCAAAAGTAAAGATTGGGTCTAAAAAAGAAATATTAATAAAACAGTTTAGATCTGCATGTCCTAACGCAGCTAAGAGGAAAAAGCCAAACCAAGCTGAAACAGGGCTTATGTGACAAAAGCATAAAAATACTTTGTCTTGTATCTGACATGCTGTTCTGACTTTATGCCGAGTTTTATGTATTTGGAGAACACAGCTTGACTTACTGTATACCAGCTGTAAACAGGAGTCAAGTTTTCCTCTTTCAGGAGCTACAGCCAACTGCCATCTGTTAGGCAGAGCTCTTGTCCTGAGCACTTTCTTGTTTTCCTCATGGTAGCCATTTTCTCTTTACCAAACCTGTGCTACTGGTGATCACAAAATATGCTCCCCAGCCTAGGTACCCTGAAGCTTGGCCTTGTATATCTTTTACTCTGCTGCGGCTGTATTTCCCATGGTTGCCAAGGAGGTCTGTGGTGAGGGATATTACAGCATAGGAGGAAAATTAAATTTCCATACTGGATGTGAGCAGGCCACGTGGAAGCACACAGAAAATGGAATCTGTTAGCGGGTGCCTGGTGGGATGCCCTGTCCCTTATCTTAGCTCCTTTGCTCAGAAGACAGAATCTAAGGAGCAAACACATAGCAATTATGAATTGTATCTGAAGATAATACAGGTATCGACACCATCTCATAATGGCATTCTTGGTCATCGTGAAAACGGATTCTTTTTAATTTTCTTGATGCTAGGTTAAATTTTGCTTTAGTTAATAGAATGCTTTAGAACAATCAAGGTATTGAATGTGTGCTGTAACTTTCATTGATCCTCTCTGATTCTTATAAACTATACAAATGATAGATCAATATTAGCATTTCATTTACTAATTTTAAAAACAAAATCCCTAATAAAGCATGTACATTGCACCTGAAGATGTTTGACAGTTTTTGCAGAGGACATAAAGAGCTTTTGTCAACTAACAAAACAGTCCATACTTTATAATTTGCTCATTTTGTTGTTATGTACCTAAAGGACATCCACATTTTCTTCTTGAAACGTATCTTAACATTGGTATTTCTATTTTATGAAGCTTGTTCACAAGAGAGTGTATTAAAATGAAATAAAGTTCCGCTCTTCACTTGTTTTAAAACAGAATAGAATAATCTAATTAACAAAGCAGAAGCAATGCCACATATTACCGGAGCAGATTTTGTAGATTTGGTCAGGAAATCACGAACTGCTTATCTCTATCACATTCGAAAGTTATTTTTTTATGGATTAAAATTATATACCCACACATAACTTTGACTTCAACAGAAGTTTGTATCATTTACCACACATCTTTAAGAAGTCTGGCAAGATGGTGCAGCAGGGACAGGTCCTGACACAGAAGCTGACGACCTGAGTGAAGTGCCTGGGATCCTCCTGGTGGAAGGAGACAAGTAACTCCCACAAGATGTTCTCTGACTGTGACCCATATGCACGTTGCAATGCACACACATTCAAACAAATAGATGGAATGAAAAGAAAAAAGATAAGCACCTATTATTCAGACTTCTTTGGCCAAGCCTGCTTGATGATTTCAGAACCATAAATGCTTTAATTTCTAAGTACAGAGGGGACTGAGGCACGTATTCTTTAACGCGTTTTCTTACATTAAAAATGTTTACTACACATTCTCATTCAGACGTAGTGTAAGAAGATTATGAAGAGCTGTCTTTGCCAAGCGAGACGCTAGCTGATACAGATGATGTGGTAAATACAATTACTGTAATTCTGACAATAAGCTTATACGGGTTATTGTTGTTAGAACCACTTTAATTCATCACAAGCTTCTTTTTCCCCCATAAGATTAAATTCTCTCTGCATCGTGTGGTCAGAGCTTACCGTGCTCAGTGTTTTCTTGCATACATGACAAATGGGACATATTAGTGCAATATCTCCCTCCCCTGTTGTTACAAGCTATTGCTGATATGAAATGACCCATGATTCAGCTTTTATCAGAATTTTGCTGTTGATTAAAGTTAACTGATATATAATGAATATATGCAAAACATTTTATATTTTGTACTCAGAGAAATATAAGAAATCTATCTTAGAATCATTCATGTTACCCCTTTTCTCTTGTTTTGGCAAAAAGGTCCATGCACAAACATTTGTTATTTAGCTGCCCAATGCCAGACTCAGTCTTTACAGAAAAGATTGAAATTTTCTTTCTCTGAGGTTCAACCACTTGATACATTTCCCACCTGGTGCTGCTTGGGATTGCTTTCAGGTATAGGAGAAGGATGCACAGGGGAAAGATGCACTCAGTGTCTAGGATTAACCTACAAGACAGTCTCAGAGTGCCATGGCAACCTACACAGGAGACAGGTAGAGGGGCCTGCTGGTGTGAGGGCCTTAACTCACCCAGCGTCTTCAAGTCTCTCTTTTCTCATTTGACATAACCTCAGAGGGTCTTTCTGTCCTCTATCTCTTATATTCACTCATAGTCACTGAATTTCTTAGAAACTGGTATTTCATTTTTTAAAATATTTTTTAATTTAAAATTTTAAATATTAATTACAGCTTATTCACTTTGTATCCCAGCTGTAGCCCCCTCCCTCATTCCCTTCCCACTCCACCCTCCCTCCCTCATTTCCTCCCATGCCTCTCTCCAAGTCCACTGATAGGAGAGGTCTTCCTCCTTTCCATCTGATCCTAGTCTATCAGGTCTCATCAGGACTGGATGCATTGTTTTCCTCTGTGGCCTGGTCAGGCTGCTCCCCACTCAGGGGAGGAGCTGATCAAAGAGCAGGCCACTGAGTTCATGTCACAGACAGTACCTGTTCCCCACTCTGCCCAAACTGGTATTTTATAGAAGATAATTAAAAACAGACGCTAATTTGATCAGGTTTAAAGTCATATACATTTTCAATTGTTCTGTTTTGAAAATTCTGCCTTTCTATTGTGCTTCACACAAAAGCCTTTTCAGTGGGGGACCTTCATTTCATACATGCAAAGATGACATACCACGAATTCGGGAACATTGCCTGTAGCACCTTTAGGTGAACAAGAACAGTTTGCAATGTCAGGTCCAGAGCTCAGTTCCCCAGCCCACCAGAAGATGTCACTGTGGTGTACAGAATGCACCGAGAGCCTGCCAGACCCATCTGTGGCTCTCCTCTGTGTCTCCCCTAATCTTGCTAAATTTCCTCAGGAGTTCAGTGAAAGAAAACACAGGGGTGAGGCCTTGCCTCCAAGTTGACAGGCTCTGAAAAATGACTACATTCACAGGACAGGCATGCCAGTCACTCATCCACAGCTTTTTATAAAAAAAAAAAAAAAAAAAAAAAAAAAAAAAAACCAACAAAACTCACATTAGTAGAGTCTATTCCAGTTAATAATTGTGTGTGGCATCAACCAGAAAGTAATAACCACACAATGTATCTGTCTCACTGCTGCGGAAGAGCATGCTACCACATTTAACTTTGCTAGGTATCAATTAAGAAAACCCAGGCTGTTTTGCCAATGCCCTTAATTAAAGTAACAGCTCATTTAAAGCATAGGAAACAGGCTGCCAACATAGACATTTTAATTTAAGATGAACGGATGCCACAAGCAGACGATGTACAACTTGTTTCATCAAGATGATGGTACTGTTTGTGTTCTGAGAGAAGGTGTCACTGAAGTTTGCTTCATTCTTGCAAAGACTCTGTGTGTGTGTGTGTGGGGGGGCAAGCAACCAAGATTACCAAGATTGGTAGAGAAACCTCTTCATGGCTGAAGAATTTTTCTTGGCATATTTATTTGAGGAACAAATACTGAGGGTAGGAAGTAGATATGAACTTAGATGGTAGGTGACAGAAACGGTTGACTGGAGGTCCGTCTGGTCTGAACAGCTGGATTGATTCAGGTCACTGGCTACTTTGACAGGTAGGCTATCAAAGGCAAGGCAATTAGGCAATGCCAGAAATATTTCCAACTGGGTAACCTATTTTTATGCAGAATTTTGCTATTTTTGCTTTTCTTTTTCTTATTTTTT
>JAQQSO010004213.1:0-12963 GCA_028658305.1 Pachyuromys duprasi | reverse complement strand
TGGTCTTACTATGATTCATTGCTTTTTCCCCCTTTTTGTTGGGGAGTTATCTGAATCCTATATTTTCTTTGGTGTAGTTGTTTTCATTGGATTGGAGTTTTCCTTCTAGTATCTTCTGTATGTGCAGATATTGGCTAAATTTTGTTTTGTCATGGAATATTTTGTTTTCTCCATCTATGTTCATTGAAAGCTTTGCTGGGCAGAGTAGTCTTGGTTGGTATCTGTGTTCCCTTAAAGACTGCATGACCTCTGTCCAACCTTTCTGGCTTTCATATTTTCTGATGAGAAGTCTGGTGTGATCCTGAACAGTCTACCTTCATATGTTACTTGACCCTTTTCCCTTGCTGCCTTTAATATTTTTTTCTTTGTTTTGTAGGTTTAGTGTTTTGACTATGATGTGATGAGAGGTATTTCTTTTCTGGTCTAGTCTACTTGGTGTTCTGTAAGCTTCTTGTATGTTTATGGACATTTCTTTCTTTAAGTTGGGAAAATTTTTTCTATGATTTTCTTAAAAATATTTTCTGGTCCTTGGAGCCTGGAGTCTTCTTTTTCATCTATTGCTATTATTCTTATATTTCGTCCTTTCATGGCATCCTTGATTTCTTGGATATTTTTTATTTGGGACTTTTCTGATTTTATTTTTTCTTTGAGTGAGGAATCAATTTCAGCAAGTGCATATTCAGGTCCCTAGAATCTCTCTTCCATCTCTTGTATTCTATTGGTGATGCTTACCCTTGTGGTTCCTGACCTTTTCTCTAATTTCTCCAGTTCCAGGTTTTTCTCTGTTTGTGTTTTCTTTATAGATTCTAATTCTATTTTCATGCTTTGTACCATTTCCTTCATCTGATTGAATGTGGCTCCTATTTTTTTTTTGTTTGTTTCCTCTTTGTATGTCTTTAATTGTTCCTCTATGTGGGCAGTTTTATTCTGTATTTCTTTGTGTGCCTTGCTCACTTCCTCTTTTTTTTCCTCTAGTAATTGCATAAGCATAGCTTTAATATTATTTTCCTGGGTATCCACTGAACTAAAATCTCTATCGCTTTTGGGTGTTTCTGGTGGTGCCTGGTGTCCTGATTTTTGTTGGGTGAGTTCTTATGTCGATCTCTGGCCATTTGTTTATATATAATCAAGGAGCTGTTTGTTTCTTGAAGCTGAACTTCAGACTGGAACTGTCAGTTTCTGGTGTCTGGAGTATTCTTCAAGAAGATCAAGGAGTTCCAGTGTTTTGAGAGTATGTGTTGTTGCCTCAGTTGTCCCTGTGGGAGGAAAGGCCCCTGGTGTAGTATCGTTGTTGTTGTGTGTGTGCGCACTGGGAAGGTGTCTTGAAGGGGAGTGTTACGGGAGTGTAAGTGGTTGAGCTATGTGGTTTGGGATCAAGCGCAGGAGGGGATGAGGGTTTCAGCACATTTAGCAAGTGCAGACTGCGGGCAAGCGCCTGTGCAGGTTTCCTAAATTCCCAGTGTTCTTCACTCTGTGGTGGGTTCAGCAGGCTGGATTCTGAGGTCGGTGGATGGCGCTACAGGCAGGACATGTACTCTGTTGTGAGCTCTGTGTCCCTGGCTCTGTGCTCTGTTCTAGAAGCTTTGAGCACCGCATGCTGGTCACCTCTCTGGTCTGGAGGCTTGGCACCTCACTTTGTGCTAGAGGATGGATGTCCCGGTTTGAGATGGAGGCTGGGGATGCTGCTCTGGTCTGGGGTCTCTGCGTTCTGACGTGGGCTTGCTGCTAAGGGTTCCCCTCTGGTCTGGGGACTTGGTGCTGTCTTCTGAACTAGGACCTGTGCACTCCAGTCTGGGATGGTATCTGGGGACAACTTATTCTGGACCGGATACTGTATGTCCTCGTCTGGGTGGTGGCTGCCGGCACTGTGGGAGGTATGTGTTCAGATCAAGGCTAGCAGATATGTGCCCCACAGTTTCTCCCAGTCTGGACCGGAAACCCTGTGTCCTGGTCTGGGATGGTAGCTGGCAAGGCCAGAGGCTGCACGTTCAGATCAGAGCTAGCAGATGTGTGCCCGAAGATGCACCCCAGTCTGGAATGGTGTTTGTGGTGCCTCTGTCTGTACTGAAAACTATGGCGGTTGGCAGGGTGGCAGGAGGCTGGTGGGTGGCGGGAGGCTGCACGTTCAGATCAGGGCCAGCAGATGTGTGCTGCTGATGCACCCGGAATGAAATGGTATCTGGGGTGCCTCAGCCTGGCAGGGAGACCTTGTGTCCTCGTCTGGGGTAGCGGCTGGCAGCGCCAAGGGAAGTTGTGCATTCAGATCAGGGCTGTGCGTAGCCAGTCACCTGGAGATTTTCCAGGGAATAAGTAGGTGTCCCTGGGACTTTCCCACTTGATTTCCTCACCATAGCAATTCTGTTTACCCGGTATTTTAGGTCCCAGATTTCAGTCTTCTGGTCGCTGTGCTCACACTGCTGCCCTACTCTTCAGACACAGTGTCCTCCCAGGGCTGCCATCTTGGATCCTCTCCCAGGTATATTTTCTTGCTGTACTTATAACTATAGCACCAGTGTGGGATGTTTAATGTTACCAGATTAGAAGATGAAATCCTCTAGAGTTCTGCAAGGACATTAAGAAATGAGATCACTTTGTGGCAAGTATCCAGGCAAGGAGCAGCCACAGTTCCATGCATAATTTGAAACAAGTGAAGCATTAGCTACGAAAGTCAAGAGTTCATTTCTTAGGAAGAGCATGAAATACTGTATAAGTCGGGTTCCATCTTATTCATCTCTACAGCATAATAAATTCCCTGGTATCTAAAGTGTATACAATTTTTTTTATTTAGTATAATTGTTTTTTATTTCCTCAGAAAAGGGAAGGAGAGCCATGTACAAGCTTTATGATTACACTGCTTGGGCTGAGTCCACAGTGTTTCTATCTGACTATCCCTAGAACTAAGGTTGGAAAAATCTAGCCTCCGTACAATCTAATTTTCTTCAAGCCTGGACCTTGAAGGCTCCAGCTTCCAGTCTTGGTCTGCCAGCCTAGACCTAGAATGTTTTCAGCCTTCAAGGCTTACTATTGAATAAACTCATCCTTTCTATTTTTTTTTTCTAAATTCTGGCTGGCTTGTTCAACTCAGCTGTTCTTGCTCAAAACTCTTCTCCAAGCAGAACGATTCAACTCCAGTTGGGAACTTCATTTTTAATTCAGCCTCCCTTGCATTCAGACACTTGGGTGAGTTGCTTTGTGGAACATGAGCCTGAATGCTATGCATCTGTCCTGGAAAGGGATGTTTAAATTTTGGTTTCTCTGGCCTTTTTTTCCTCTATATCGAATGAATGTACAGGGCTCCAAAGCCTTACAGAATGAACATGAGCACTAAATCACTGCCAGGTGACGGCTGCCCAGGAAAACCTGCACTGATTTCCTCCACAGTAAAAATCAACTTCTATTGTTGTCTGCCCTTACAGCCTCAGGGATTATCTGCTGGCATTTATTAAAATTCATAGATTTTTTTATTCTTCTCTCATACATTACAGCCCAACCAGTGTTTCCAATCCCTCTACTCCAGTCCCTATCTCCCCTTTCTCCAAGATCCACTATGCCTCTGTTTTCCTTTTTTTAAAAGAGAAAATGGTTCAAGGATATCAACTAAACATGGCATAACAACTTACAAAGAGACTAGGCACAAACCTTCATATTAAACTTGGATAAGGCAACCCAGTAGGAGGCAAAGGACCCCCAAGCACAGCCAAAAGAGTCAAAGACATCCTTACTCCCACCAGAAGGAGTCCCACAAAACTGTCAAGCTACACAACCACAAAGTATGTGCAGAGGACCTACCTCAGACACATGCAGGGTCTGTGACTACATTTTAAAGTGAACTAATTGGCTAATATCTATTTCTTAATCAGCAATATTGAGACAGTAGTTAGTGAGTGAGATAGTATGTAATAGGCAGCTCGGTTGCTGCAGTGTAATGAATGTTCAGGAAATATTGTTTACAATCCCACCTATATCCTGTTCACCACTCCTCTCAAATAGTTTTAATAGAAAATCACCAAAAATAATCACATTGAATTCTATCATTTGTAAACAGTGCTTAGTTTCTGTGATCATCTCTTTTTAAAAGTGTGTTTGTTTGTTTGTTTGTTTGTTTATTTATTTATTACAATTTATTCACTTTGTATCCCGGCTGTAGCCCTCTACCTTGTCTCCTCCCAGTCCACCCACCTTCCCTCTTCCCCCCCCATGCCCCTTCCCCAGTCCATTGATAAGGGATGTCCTCCTCCTCTTCCATCTGACCCTAGCCTATCAGATCTCATCAGGACTGGCTGGATTGTCTTCCACTGTGGCCTGGTAAGGCTGCTCCCCCATCAGGGGGAGGTGATCAAAGATCCAGCCACTGAGTTCATGTCAGAGAGATAGCCCCTACCCCCCTTACTAGGAAACCCACTTGGAAAGTGATCAACCTATGGGCTTCCTCTGAGTAGGAGTTCTAGGTACTCTCCATGCATGGTCCTTGGTTGGGATATCAGACTCTACAGGTCGCCATGGGACCAGGTATTTTGGCTCCGTTGGTCTCCTTGTGGAGTTCCTGTCCCTTCCAGGTTTTTCTAGCTCTCTCTTCTTCCATAAGGTTTCCTGCACTCTGCCCAAAGTTTGGCTTTAAAACTCATTATCTTATTCGATAGCCTAATGGGTAGAGTCTTTCAGAGGCCTTCTGATTCTATTGCAGCTGAAACACAGGAAAATGATCATTTCTTAAAGGGTATTGTGGTGAATGTTCTTTAACACATTGCCTTCCCATCCATTTATTTCCTACACACTCACACATAAAATACACAAGCAATATAATCATAAATCTCCTTCTTCGGCTACTGGTTTGCACTTGCCATTGGTCTTATTTGAAAGGAAGAGCAGAAAGATGTGAAAAGTGAATAGCAGAATGTTCGTATCAAGTAATGTTCTCAGTTTTTCTCTCATAATTGCCAATACATGAAAATGCCTGGCCAGGGCTTAGTAAACTGTATACACATTGCATGCACACAAAATACAGCGCAGAGCAATACCTATAGATTGTCTTTTTCTTTGTGGTCTGAATTGCTATGACAGCATCTATTTCTCTCAGCTATTTCCACAAAAATAATATACTTAAAAATAAAGTGCTAAGGCACAATAGTGGTTTTAATAAAAATGTCCACTCTAAGCCCATAAACAGTGACACTACTAGAAAGTGTGACCTTGTTGGAGCAGATGTGGCTTTGTTAAAGGAAGTGTGTCACTGAGGTTGGGCCTTGAGGTCTCAGAAGCTCAAGTCAGTCTCAGTGTCATTCTTTCTTCCTGTTTTCTCAGCAACCTTTCCAGCATCATGTCTGCCTACTTGCTGCCATGTTTCCCATCATGATAATAGTGGCTAAACCTTTGAACAGTACGACAGCCCAAGAGAAATGTTTTCTTTTATAAGAGTTGGCATGGTCATGGTGTATAAAGCACAAATTAAGGCAGGCATGTTGAAAGAATATAGGGACTCTGGATTATCACTTGGTACATGTGAAGTACATTGTGTGACTATTAGTGTGTGTATAATTTGTGGCTTTTTAGACCTAAGGCTCGGGGAACATTGCAGAAGAGGGAGAAGAAAGATATAAGATCCAAAGGATCAGGGAGTTTACTGAGAAATTATGTCTCCTAATAATGTCATAAACTACAACCCACAAAAATCTCACCAACATGACTGCCCAAACAGTGGCTGAACAAAGACAGCAGCAATAGACATGCTAATATGAATAGAGGAAAACCCATGAAGCCTCAATCCTACACAAATACTACAGGAAACAAAGGAACGCTGAAAGGCAGTGAACTCATTTTCCCAAGGAAGAGCACAAGAATCAGTTACCCTGTACTAAACTGTCAGCCTTGAAAACATACAAGAAACATTAAACAGGCTGACCGGGTTGTATTCAGGAATATGTATCTATGTCCATAAGCATACATGCATGTCACAACAATTAAATAAAAAAGAGGTCTTGAATTTGAAGGAGAGCAAAGATGCATATATGGGCATGTTTGAAAGGTGGAAAAGAAAGGGAAAACTGAAGTAACTATATTATCATCTCAAAAATAAAATAAAAAAGAAACATTTTAAGTGTGTTTTGAACTCCAAAACAGAGCAGCATAGTTTAGCAGTGTATGATCTTTAGACTCAGATTACATTAGGTGTGAACCTGTACCTGAGTAGTTTTCCCTACAGTTTAGGTCATACTTAGATATTATTTTTTTTATCTTGGTAATGTAGATATTACTTTAAGTACTTTTCCTGTCAGTTTTACCCCACAGTTTGACCTCCATCATGTCCTGAAAAATCGTCTGTTCCTAGCATGCTATGCTTTGCTATGATAGTCCCAAACATGCCAGGAAAACAGTCATGCAGTACTGATGCTTGTCTGACATTTTAACTTCTTACTTGTATACTGTTTCTAGCATAATTGTTGTATTTGATAATTGAGAAAATTGAGAGAAGGAAAATTAAATTTTCCACCTCAGTGGTACTGTTTGCATGTTGGCATTTTCCTCACTATGCGTATTTTGTTCGTATTTGTCATTTCAAAGCATATGAAACCTTTTCCACTGACATCTATTTCTACGTCACAATCAAGTACCTCCAAAGATCATCTTAGCAGATGGTTTACAATTATTATAAGAGTGAGAAATTTGCTTTCCACAGCCAATTTGTGTGCCCAAAACAGAACTGGCATTAGAGAGTACATGCTGGGTGGCTGGAAGCTTTTCTTTAAAAAAAAAAAAACATAGAAAACTTGCAATAAAAATGTTGTATTTCAGACTTGGTATCATGCTGGGTGAGGTTAGTTTCTTAGGCATTTCATCCTATGGAAAATTACCAAATACCACACTATCTGGGTCACCTAAGAAATGGGTGTTTAAATTCTTCCCCAGATGCCTTCAAAGTAATTTTATATGAAAGAATTACACTAAAATTCTACCTGTATTGTAGTTTTGCATGGATAAACAGAAGAAAATTAATGCCTTCTAATAGATGACTGGAGAAATAAAAATCCTCTCTGTTTCAAACACTCAAATTACCGTAGACAGTATCTAACATCTTGAAAGAAATAAAAGAGAATTGTAGAAACATAAACTCATGAACTGGGCAAGTCTTAAAGCAAACTGTGTGATTAAGGAGCCACTGGAAACCACTGAAAATAGAGAGGAACACAATAGGAAAATCACACCACAAGTGATTATTACCTACAAAATCAATGAGATTTCCATGTGGTATTATTCATCATCTTAAGTGAGGTATCCCCAAAGCAGAAAGAAACATATGGTATATACTCACTTATATAGTCCTATAGGATAGGAAGGTCATGCTGAAATCTATATACATAGGGAAGACATACAAGAAGGAGGACCCCAGGTTGGTATGATCAATGCTCGTTTAGATGAACCAATGGGATGGACATTGAATGGAGGATAATACAAGCAACAGGACAGGAGCATACCAAAGAAGGCCTCTGAAAGAATCAATATAGCAATGTATCAAAGTAGATATTAAGAATCATAACCAAGCCTTCGGCAGAGGGCGGGAAATAATAATAAAAATAGGGGAAGTTAATAAGACTTGTGGAAAACAAGAGCTCCACAAAGACCAAACTGAGCAGGGCACAGGGGTCTTCTATGGGACAGTTTCTCCAACCAAGGACCATGTATGGATATATCCTAGAACCCCCGCTCAGAAGTGGCCCATAGTAGCTCGGTATCCAACTGAAGATCCTAGTAAGGGGAACAGGGACTGTTTCAGACATGAATCGATATGGCTGGCTCTTTGACTCTCCCCCATACACGCCAGGGAGTAACAGCTTGGCTAGATCCCAGGGGAGGACATTGTAGCCAGCCCTGAGGAGACAAGATGAACTGGGGTCAGATGGAAGGGGAAGAGATCCTCCCCTGTAGGTGGACTTGGAGTGGGCATGGAGGAGATGAGGGAGGGATGTGGAGAGTGGGAGGGAAAAGGGAGGGGGCTATGCCAGGGATGCAAAGTACCTAACCTTTGATTGATATAAAAATAAAAAATAAAATAAAATAAAATAAAAAAGGAAAAAAAAGAATCAAAATCAAAGCTTGGGGCTAGGAAGCCAGTTGATTAGTAAAATGTTTACTATATAAGCATGAGGACTTGAGTTCAGAACCCAGATGCATATAAAAAGCTGGGCACACTATTTGTAATCCCAGGGCTTCTACAGTAAGATGAAAGGTAGATGCAAGCAAACCTACAGGTACCTGCAGGACAGATAGCTTGGCACACATAGACAAGAACAAGGGAGCCTACCATAAACCAGGTAGAAGGCAGGGGTCGAAACACAAGGTTGTCCTCTGACTTTTTATGACTTCTATATACAAGTTATAGAAACTGCACATCCATCTTATCCACCTCTCTCTTATCTCTCTCTGTTTCTGTCTGTCTCTGTCTTTCTGTCTCTATCTCTGTCTTCCTCCCTCCCTCTCCCACCCTCTCTCTCCCTCCCTTCCTCTCTTCCTCCTCCCATTCTCTCTCTCTCTCTCTCTCTCTCTCTCTCTCTCTCTCTCTCTCTCTCTCACACACACACACACACACACACACACACACTTTTAAGTTGTAAACCCATATAAATTATTTTCCTGAAGGGCTTTAAAGAACATACATCTCCTTCAAGGCAGCTGCCCTTTCTGTACAGAGGGTCTGTGAAAGGACACGTGGTTAGGAATACATGACCTTACTTGAGACCTGAAAATGCTAACACATGACTGACAGCCAGAAAGGAGAGGAGCTTATTCTGATAGCTTCAAGGAAGTGTTATTTTACCAACAACTTAGGAACCTGGAGATTATCCATCCTCAGGACACACTAATTCCATGCGCATGCTTCGATGTTGATTTGGAAAACTTTCAGCAAATGTATGGCTGTGACATCCTGTCTCCAGATAATTGATAGATGTATGTTGTTTAAAGCCCTTCAGCTTATGGCATGTTTTATACAGCCATGGATAACAAACATAGAAGCTAGTAGAAAAGTAGAGAGGAGAGGGGAGGAAAAACTCAACCAACAGATAAGGTTCACCTTTCTCTTCCATTCTGTTTTTAAATCTCTCATTGCACAGCACACTTAACACAGCTTGATTCAGGAGGAACACATTGGGGAACCTGAAAACATGTCAGTATCTCACTCTTTGTCCCCATGGCAATTTTTTACAATGACAAATGTTGCTGTGACAACATCACAGGACTCTAAATGATTTCTTCTAATTCATCAAAAAAAAAGTCAAATAAGGCATACAGTGAGCAACGCTTCCACTCCATGAAGGCTCTAGTCACAGGCTGTGATAAATCTGTTTCCATTACCCCACCTGCCACCTGAAAATGTACCAATAAAAACTTCAAGTGGATGGCATTGTTTCAACATAGATTCTACTAACCAAGACTTATCTCCCATTGGAGAAATACAATGTCCATACTATACCTACCAAATTAAAATCACTGAAATTGATTGTTCATTAAACTACCTTAAAACTCAGCCCTAGTGAAATGTTTTCAATTCTCTTTAATTAAACATCAATTCAACATCAAGGAAAAGCCATCTACATATTTTGCTTTTAATTATTTCTATCACAAATGTGAAGTTTTATTAGAGAATTTATTCAAATCAAGAGTATCAAGGTTTAATCATATCTATAGTGTGGATTGTTTTAAGGCAGAAAAAGGATCTCCCAAACATGAAGGACATAATTTTCAAAGAACTTTGAATACAATTTTTTATTAATTACATTTTTATTTTTATATTAATTAGTTTATTCACTTTGTATCCCAGCTGCAGCTCTCTCCTTCATTCCTTCCCAATCCTACCCTCCTTCCCTTATCTCCTCCCATGCCCCTCTCCAAGTCTACTGATTGGGGAGAGCTGCCTCCCCTTCCATCTGACCCTGGCTTTTCAGGTCTCATCAGGACTTGCTGCATTGTCCTCCTCTGTGGACTGTCAAGGCTGCAGCCCCCTTGTGAAGGGGTAGAAGGGGGGTCAAAGAGCCAGCCACTGATTGTTGGTGAGATGGGTCAGACACTAAAGGCTAGACTCACAACCAAAAATGAATGCAATCTAATACTTGCTTGAACCTTCCAATATTTCTATCCTTCAGATTGGAAACAAGATAACATATGAGTAACAACTCAAAGCGCCTTCATTTAGTGTGTTGCATGTAGAACATAAAGCTAAGTAGAGAGGCCCTTGGCATTTCTATGACATTACTGTGTACCAGTGGAAAATCTGTACAATTCCCTGAACCCAGAATATGGCTTACGGTCAGTCCAAGTTAAAAGTCCCAATTTTTAATCTCATGTCAGCATTAAGTAATTGGGACTTTGTTGTATTTCTGACAACAACTGAATCATGCTTTCACCTCAAAGCCTCTGCTGATTATTGTGTTACTATGGGAGTTCCTAGAATCAAAATAGACTTAATTTTCTCAATGCTAATAAAAAACAAACAATAAATAAGTAAATATGGCCTGCATGTTTCACATGGAAGAGTTTCATGTTTGATTTCCATGACTCTGCCTGAGACTATGTCATACACAAAGCTACTCCAGCCTTAGAAAAACGTAAACCTGTAAGTTCTCCTTAACACTTTGGGTTCAGCCTTCAGTAAATGTAACATTGTTTTTAGTCATTATTTCAAAACATTATTGTTTCAACATACCTAATAAAAATCCTTCTAAGATTTACCTTTTAAACATTCCCTTGCCTCTATCTCCTTGACACATCCATAGTTGAATGTGACCTACCCATTCCTATTACAATGCCATTCTATTCCCAAGTAACCAGAGAGTCTTTCTTTTGTAGTTTCATTTCTGTTGATGAGTTAAAATACCCTTACAAAAATCAACACAGGAAAGGAAATGACCTTAGTTAACAATTCTAGGTTCTAGTCCATGATAGCAGGGAATTCAAGAGAGAAACTTGAAGTGTGTCACAGCTACAGCCAAAAGTAGAGAGGAAGGAGCCTACCCAGCTCATCTAACAATTTTCACCTTTTACACTTCAGAACCCATCTCATAAGTGGGGCTGCCCATACTCAGGTTGGCTCTTCTCATCTCAAGTAACAAAACAGACAATCTGCCATAGATGTGTCCAAATTTAACGATATATAGATAACTCTTTTCTCTCTGGATCTAGGCTGTATCAAGCTGATGGGTAATACTCATCATGGCAGACATTGTTTCCGGTGGTTGTTTATGTTAGCTTTACTCTGAATCTCAGCCTTAATGGAATTAAAATTTAAAACACTTATTTGTAATTAAAGAGTTGAATAAATAAAAATATTATTATTAACAATAATAATTTACTATTTACTCTTCTTATCAGTCATGTTTGATGTTGCCACCTGAACTATTTAAATAATCAGGTGCTTATTATTAAATGACCATATTATAAAATTCACTTTTAATTTTTAAAAACTTTTGAGATTATATTATAATTACATCATTTTCTTCTTCACTTTCCTTCCTCCAAATCTTTTCATGTACACTCACTGTTGTCTTTGAAATTTAGGGCCTCCTTTTGTTACTTACTGGCACACATACATACAGCCTCACATACACATACACACACATATTTTTTCCTTGAATGCATGAATAAAGCTTGCTTAGTCTGAAAAATGTTACTTTTATGTAACGTTTTATAATACAATGTAACCAGGCATTTTAAGCCAAATATGTCATGTCTTCCTTTAGTTGGGGAATTCTATCATTGTAAAAGATGACAAAATAAGGATACTACATCTTAAATAATTCTACCATCCATGATAGCAATATGAAATGCTTACCAAGCATTCAAAATACGAGCTCTTAGCAGCAAGCCCAGGTCAGAGCTCGGAGCCTCCTGACCAGAGCAGCACCCCCAGCAGACAATATCAAATGGGGACAGGCAGCATTTGGCACAGAGTGAGGAGCCAAACCTCCAGACCAGAGAAGAGACCAGCGTGTGGTGCTCACAGCTTCTAGCACAGAACAAGAAGCCGGGCAGACAGATCCCACAACAGAGTTCAACTGAAGCAATAACACACACTATCAAACCACTAGAACTCCCTGATCATTTTGAAGAATACTCCTGACACAAGAGATTGACAGTTCCAGTCTGAAGTTCAGCTTAAAGCACAAACAGCTCCTTGATTATATATAAACAAATGCCCAGAAACCGGCATAAGAACTCACCCAAAAATAATCAGGACAGCATGGCCAAACCAAAAACATCCAAAAGCAATAGAGATTTTAATTCAGCGGAGACACAGGAAAATTATATTAAAGCTATGATTATGCAGATTTTAGAGGAACAAAAGGAGGCACAAAAAGAGGAAATGAACAAGGCCCTCACAGAAATTAAGAAGGACTTAATTGCCCACATACAGGAACAATTAAAGATAGACAGAGAGGAAACAACCAAAATGGGAGACACAGTCAATCCAATGAGGGAAACGATACAAAGCATGAAAACAGAATTAGAATCTATAAAGAAGACACAAACAGAGAAGGTCCTGGAACTGGAGAACTTAGAGAAAAGGTCAGGAACCACAAAGGTAAGCATCACCAATAGAATAAAAGAGATGGAAGAGAGAATCTCGGGAACTAAAGATACGCTGGCTGAAATGAATTCCTCAATCAATGAAAAAGAAAATCAGAAAAGTCCCAAACACAAAATATCCAAGAAATCAAGGATGCCATGAAAAGACGAAACCTAAGAATAATTGGAATAGATGAAAAAGAAGACTCCAGGCTCCAAGGAACAGAAAATATTTTTAAAAAAATCATAGAAAAAAATTTCCAAACTTAAAGAAAGAAATGTCCATAAACATACAAGAAGCCTACAGAACACAAAATAGACTAGACCAGAAAAGAAATACCTCTTGTCACATCAGAGTCAAAACACTAAACCTACAAAACAAAGAAAATATACTAAAGGCAGCAAGGGAAA
>JAQQSO010004212.1:0-12964 GCA_028658305.1 Pachyuromys duprasi | reverse complement strand
AACGGCTGTTCATTACTCCGTAGCTGACTATTTGTGACTGAAATGTTTCTAAAATAAAATAAAGTCTGGGGACCATAAAAAAATCAAGTCTAGGCCTCATTTTTTTAAAGGGACTATTTAAAGGTTTTGTAGCAAGGAAGCTGATTAGATGTGTGGCTTTGGATGAGAACTTTAAGGTTTGGGGTGAAAGATAGATAGTAGAGGGCAAGGAGTGGCCATGAGATCACTCAGGAAGGCACCCTAAAATCTGGTGAGTTTTCCGTCCTTGTCTGTTGTCTGTGCCAGCTCAGGCTGGTGAGAACCATCTCCCACAGAAGCCCTAGACTAACATTCTAGCAAGGTGAGACCACTAACGACAAATAGACACCCTCAGTATGGGGTAACTATATCACACAGATAAATAAATAAACAAACAAAGCTGGCGAGGGACCGAGGAAATACTGGGGTCAAGTCAGAGGGGCCCGTCTGTGCAGAAGTGAACAGATGAAGCAAACAGGTGAGCAGAAAAGTGTTCCTGATGATATGGAGTTAGGAATGAGAGCTGTGCTAAAGCGAACCAGGTGTGCACACACCCCCAGACGGTATCTAAACAAACCCGGGCCAAACAGAGCATCAAATAGTGACACTCTGCCCTAGTGAAGAGACTAACCCTGCACAGGGAGACACAGAGATCACCGAGGCCAGGAGGCCCTCAGTCACCTGTGTACTGATTTTGCCAGGGTGCTGTTGGGGGCATTTTAATTTTTTTTTCACTTTGGGTTTCCTTTGTTTGTCTATCTGTTTAGAGAACAGTCTCACTTCTGCCTCATGAACATAAAACTAAAAATGCTGCTCTTGATGCTAATTGGTCTATTTTTTTAATCATATATTAAGAATAAGCTCAGTTGTACTGGGGGCGGGGGGACAGGGGGACAGGAAAGGGCTGATTTGGCTTCCAAATGCCTGAGGGGACTACAGCCAGTTAGTTGTTCCAATAGAGTGTCATTACAGCCCTTCTCAACTTGAAAGGAAACCTTCCGTAGAGCCGACCCTTTTAAAAAATGATTGTTTCTCATTAAATGGTACAGCTACTCTCAAAAATCACTGTGTGGTTTCTTAGAAATCTAAGTGCACACTTAACCATACGACTTGGCAATCTCAGTCCTCTCCACTTTTGTCCAGAGAAATAAAAATGTTTGCCCGCACAGAAAAACCTGCACATAATTGTCCATAAGAGCTTTACTTGTCATGCCAACACACATGCAGCATGTGTTTCAACAAAGGAACATGTGCACAACCCTACTGTGGAATATGGCCCAACACTGAATGAGCCAAAAAGGCTGTGCCATGTGGAAACTGTCCTTCAAGAACGGTGTGCTGGATTTGCATAGTACTTTCTAAATGACAGAGCTGTAAAGGTGGACAGTGGGCCTTCCACAGCCAGGTACAAGGGCTGCTATGGGAAAACACAGGAAAGATGGACTGGCTCCATGTCTGTGCTGATCATCCAAGTCCACACGAGACAAAATGGCATGTAATGGAAGCACTCATCAGTGATCAGTGTCAGTGTCAAACTCTTGGGTTAAAAAAAAACACAACACGACTTTTATTTTTCTTTTATGTGCCTGAGTATTTTCTTGCTTGTATGTATGTGCATCGCGTGTGTGCCGTGTCCCTGGGGAGGGGCTAGAGGAGGGTCTCAGATCTCTTGGAGTTGAAGATGGTGATGAGGCGCCATGAGCGAGTTGGGAACAGGACCCAGATCCTGGGCAGAAGCAGCAAGATGGCTTACCCACTGAGCCATTTCCCCATCTCCCCATCTCCTGGTTTTGATATTGCACTATGATTTCATTAGATTAGATCCTCTCATTTGGAGGACACCGAGTAAAAGGCGCATGAGACTGACCATATTTGTGGTTTTCTGTGAATCGATCACCTTACATTATTTTTTAAAGTTTTGAGATTAGAAGGAAAGGAAACCCCCCCACTGTAGGGCTTTACACCTGATGAAAGAAAAAAAGAGCTTCCCCTTATTTCTTATCAAGAGAACATACGCAAAGCTAGAGTTTTGTGTATCTGACAACATCTAACATCTCACAGGCTGCTACAGGATCCTCAATGTGATCTTCAATAGCAAAGACTTGATTAGAACTGATGTCTCTCCTAAAATGTTGGAATCTGACCGTATGATATGCACTGATCAAGGCTAAGCTGCGAGTCAGCTGGGCTCTTCTCTGGCCACCGAAGCAATTGACTCTTCTTGTGGTCCAGGTGCAAAGGTTCAGTGATGGGTCCGCTTCTGAAACTAGAAGAGCATGCTAGTCTACGAAGCCCGGCAAGGGCGGTGTGCCATCTGCATGCTCCAGGTGGTAAGGGCCTCTCCTCTTATGAAAGCTGCTCTTTCCCTGGGTCTTTCTCCCTTATCCAGTGCACACTAGATTTATACACCTGCCCCTGGATTTGCAGCGGGTTCCTCCCGATAAGCCTACCAAACGTTAAAACTTTTCTTTCTTTTTAAATTTATTTTTGTATTAATTACAATTTATTCATTCTTTATCCCAGGTGTAGCCCCCTCCCTCACCCCCTCCCAATCCCACCCTCCATCCCTCATCTCCTCCCATGTTCCTTCCCCAGTCCACTGATAGGGGAGCTCCTCCTCCCCCTCCGTCTGACCCTAGCCTATCAGGTCTCAGGTTAAAACTTTTCTAAATGGACAACTTAGCCTAGACTGGCCTGCCTTAAATATGCTCAGAACACTCCCATCAGTCTACAGTTGGCAAAAGGCATCAACACAATGCCCATGTTACAATCCGGTATTGAATATCTCATGTAACTTATTAACTACCTGAAGTTTAAAATCCACAAAACACTGGCAACCCAGTGCACAGTAGAGCGCCTGCTGTTTGACCTTGCAGTCCTGTGGCTTCCTGGCAGTCTGCTGGCTACTGTTCCCCAGAACCCAGAGTGGCTATCGCATATTGCTAGACAGCTAGAGAAGAAAATCAAAATACACACGTTGAAGTACAATTTCGAGGCAACGTGTACCATGCTCACAGAGTAGTCTAAAGTTGCAAGTTTGAAACCTCACGTTGGGAACCATGGGTAAATTGCTTTGCTTCTGTGGCATCCTCAAGTCTGCAGCTCATTCTGCCTACATTATAGACTCTCTAGCTTTTAATTTTAGATGCCAACAGCTGGATCTTAGTGTGGTTGCTGTGGTGCTTATAATGTAAGCAGGAAGGACATACTGACAGGAATGTAGTTCACACTACTCTGCAAAAAAGGCCCCCTGCCAAAAATCCAGTTCCTGGGATTGAGCTGCTTCACAATGTTTAGAACAAGAGAGGAAAATAATTTGCATTGGTAAACTACTGGCTGCAGGACTATGCTCACCCAGGAAATTTAGTCACAAATCTGTAAAACCACCTCCCCGATTTAATGGGAGAAAGTCTGAGCTGGATTCACAACTTAGCCTACAGAATCAGAGTGTCCCTTATAATCCATGGTAACCCAAGACCTCTGTCAGCCTGATTTAATACTGATAGGATCATTAGAAGGTTCCTATGTCACTGCCTCATCAGGGAAGCAGGACTGACCATGTGTTTCAGGGTCTGCAAATGTCAGTCAAATAGCACCCTTGTTGGATCATCTATTCAAACACCGCTATTACCAATTATTGCAGGAACACTGCGTGCTAGAAAGGCAGATGGCATTTGGCAAATGCGTGCATTGAAGGGGCAAATATTTCCATGCCAGTTAGGACTAAGGCCTGTTGCCACTTCTCCCAAACAGGGTTGATCTGAGGTACTGTCTTCTTTCTCAATTGAAAATACATTTCCTGGGATATTTGTTTTCAAAACAAGTATATTGCTTCATTTTTTAAAAGCAGTGTAAATCTCTTGGTTATGATAATAAAAATATCTATGACTCAAGGAAGATTCTTTTCAAGAAATGTACATACAGTACAGCTATTATGGAAGTCCCTCCAAACCCAAAACTAGAATATGTCCAACCAAGAGACTAATAATCAAAGGAAAAGAGACCAGGACACTGAAAAGATGCCTTTCCCTCCTGCTTTTGGTGCTTTTCACATTTCTATTAGATTTACTCAATGTGTGTATGTATGATCACTATGTGAGTGTCTGGTGCCCAAGGTCAGAATACAGTATCAGATCCTGTGGAACTAGGATCTGAGTGGTTGTGAACCACCATATGGGTGCTGGGAACAAGTCCAGGTCCTTTGTAAGAGCTGGGAGAGCCATCTCTCTGGCTCCCAATCCCAGGCATTTTTATCTCTTTCTCTCACCTACAGATCTAACCAAATGCCAAACCCTGGTAGTCCTCCTCTATGAATCGTTATCCTTTACCTGAGTCACACTTCTTTTGTAGTTCAAACTGGGTTCTTTGTACCTGGCCCAAGCTGCAGCAGCCTCCCAAAGCATTTCCTGTACGCGAATCTTTCTTCTTTTCATGGAGACAGACTCCGTTTCCTGCTCAAATTCCTCCAGAGGCTCACTCTTCCCAACGTGGTAGCTACCAGACATCTCAGAACTGGTGTGTCCAGTACTGGAAGCCGAACCTGCCCTTTCAGACCGGCGTTCCTCAAATTCTGTTCATCCCAGTCCAATGGGAGAGGTTTTAAAATTGACATGGCTAACTTGCAACTATCAATTTAAACTTCAAAACACAGTCCTCCCATGGTATTTCTTTCATTCCAGTTAGTTTAGGGGGAACTTTTAAAGTTGTTTTTTTAATACATATATTTCTTGTTCTCACATTTAACATCCAATACATCAAAGCGAAGAGTATATCAGCTCCAATATCAAAATAAATGTCTAAAAACTATCACTTTCATGATGTTTTTTTGTTTTTGTTTGTTTCAAGACAGGGTTTCTCTGTGTAGCCTTGGCTGTCCTGGATTCGCTTTGTAGACCAGGCTGGCCTCGAACTCACAGAGACGTGGGATCACAGGCGTGTGCCACCATGCCTGGCTTCAGGATGCTTCTTTTGTTACTCTCACTGACTGCACCTTAGGCACTGGCAGCTTTTGACTGGCTTGCCGTCACAGCTGGAGTGAGACTCCCTCCTTTGGCCTCGCGTTCCCAGGAAGCCTACTATTCTCACCACAAGAACCTCAGCCTCTTTTAAAAACGCAATGTAGCTCAACTCATTGCTATATTCAGATCCGACAGTGCTGCTCAGTTTCCCACAGCGGCCTGGAGGCCTTTCAGATCTGCTCCACACCACCTCTCTGAGCTCATCGACCACTCTCTAGCTTCTTAACCCAGCCATGCTGCCTGCCGAACCCCTCTAATGAGGCAGACATGATCCCACACAGAGGCCAATGAACCAGCACTTCCCTCCATACGGACACATTACTCACCAGATATTCACACTCGTAATTCACTTGGACTCTTTATTTTGCTAAACTATCATCTTCTCAATGAATAAATCAATAAATAAAATCAAACTTTTCCTAACACCTAGCACCCTTAAGGTCCTTTATCTCAGACTGTTATTTTTTTCATGGTGTCATTATTTCACAATATATTGCATTACTTTTTCTCTCTCAGATTTTCAGGATTTTGACGTGCGTGTGCGGGTGTATGAGTATGTGTGCAGACCCGCGTGTGTGCTCAAGGGCACGTGTTTGTGAACTTTGAGTGCTGTGCATACAAAAGCCAGGAGAGCAGATTTCGCTCCCTAACCTTGGAGTTACCATTGTGAGCTGCCCCATGTGGGTGCTAGAAACCAAAAGAGCCATACGCTCACTTAACTGCTGAGCCACCATCCCTCCAGCCTCTATTGCATAGTTTTCTAATTTTTGCCTTTATTATCTTTCTTCCCCCGCTATAATAAAAATATTATGCAATATGGGAACTTCCATGAATTTTGTTCATGGATATCCATCCACTGAACATATGGAAGTACACTGGATATATGGTAAGCATCAATTTTCTGAGTGATGTGAAGTAAGCACCAGCCAATTTTTCTTTAATTTATTCACTTAACATCCTGATCGAAGCTCACCTCCTCTCCTCCCAGTTCCCCCTCAAGTGCCCCCCCCATTTTCCCCTCTCCTCCTCAGAGAAGGGGGAGGTCCCCCATAGGTACCAACCTGCCCTGGCCCATTAAGTCTCGACAGAACTAGGTTCATCCTCTACCTCTGAGACCAAACAAGACAGCCCAGTTAGGGGAACAGGATCCAAAGAGAGGCATAAGAGCCAGAAAGGGTCCCTGCTCCAGTTGTTAGGGACCCAGATGAAGACCAAGCTGCACATCTGCTACATATGTGCAGGAGTCTTAGGACCAGTCTGTGCATGCTCTTTGGTTGGTGGTTCAGTCTCTGTGAGCACCTATGGGCTAGTTGACTCTGTAGGGTTTTTTTGTGGAGTCCTTGACCCCTTCATCTTCCTCTTTCCCCAACTCTTCCATATGACTCATCAAGCTTTGTCAAATGTTTAGCTGTGGGTCTCTGCATCTGTTTCCATAAGCTTCTGGGTGAAGACTCTCAAAGAAGCTAAGCTAGGCTCGTGTCTACAAGCATAGTAAAGTAACATTAAAAGTGTCAGGGATTGGTTATCTCCCATGGGATGGGTCTCAAGTGGGGCTAGTGTTTGGTTGGCCATTCCCTCAATCTTTGTCCCTGCACATCTTGTAGGCATGTGGAAGATTTTCTGGGTAGGTAGTGTCTTTATCCCTCCATTGGAAGGCCTGCCTGATGACAGGAGGTGGCCACTTCAGGCTCCATATTGCCTGCTGCTAGGAGTCTCAGCTAGGGTGTCCCCCATAGACTTCCTGCTGTCTCCCCTATTCTGGGTCTCTGTAAGGTCCCAGAAATGCCCCCATCTCCAATTTCTATTCTCTCACCTGGGCCTCTGCTGCTCTCCTACTCCCAATCCCCACACCTGGTCTCCTTTCATCCAATCTCCTACCCAGATCCGCCTCCATCCACCTACCCTCCATCTGCCTCCAATACCTATTTTGTTTCTCCTTCTGAGTGAGCTTCAGACATCCTCCTTTGGACCCTCTTATTACTTAGCTTCTTTGGATCTGTGGATTTTAGTGTGTGTATCCTATATAATATGGCTAATATCCACATATAAGTGAGTACATACCATGCATGTCTTTCTGGGTCTGCGTTACCTCACTCAGGATAATGTTTTCTAGTTCCAACCATTTGCCTGCAAATGGCATGATGTCTTTGTTTCTAATAGCTGAGAAGTATTCCATTGTGTAAATGTACCAGTTTCTTTTTCCATTCTTTGGTTGAGGGACATCTGGGTTGTTTCCAGTTTCTGGCTATTATGAATAAAGCTGCTATAAACATAATTGAGCAAGTGTTCTTGTGATACTGTGATCTTTTTGGGTATATGCCCAGGAGCAGGATAGCTGTGTCTTGAGGGAGAACTACTGCCAATTTTCTGAGAAAATGCCAGATCGATTTCCCCAGTGGTTCTACAGTTTTACATTCCCACCAGTGTTGAAAAAATGTTCCTCTTTCTCCACACTCTTGCCAGCATGTGCTGTCACTTGAGTTTTTGATCTTAGCCATTCTGGTGGGCATAAGATAGAATCTCAGAATCATTTTGATTTGCATTTCCCTGATGACTAAGAAAGTTGAGCAATTCTTTAAGTGCTTTTGGCCATTGGAGATTAATGTTGAGAATTCTCTGTTCAGCTCTGTAAAGCATCAACCAATTAAGCAGACATTCACTCTTTTTTAATTTTATTATTATTATTTTACAATTTATTCACTTTGTATCCCAGTTGAAGCTCCCCTCTCTCATCTCCTCCCAGTCTCACCCTCACTCCATCTTTTCCCCCTATCCCCGTCTGCTAGACCACTGATAAAAGAGGTCCTCTTCCCCTACTATCTGACCCTAGCCTCATCAGGACTGCCTGGATCCTCTACCTCTGTGGCCTGGTGTGGAAACGGTGGAAGAGGGGGAACAGGATGGGAGCCTACCACAGATGATGTCTGAGAGACTCCACCCAGCAGGGGATCGAAGCAGGTGCAGAGACACTCAGCCAAACTGTGCAGAGAGCAGCAAGTCTTACGAAAGAAGGGAAATATAAAAGGACTCAGAGGGGACAGGAGCTCCACAAGGAGACCAACAAAGCCAAAAAATCTGAGCCCATGGGGGATGGCAGAGACTGATGTACCAACCAAGGACCATGCATAAAGAGGATCTAGACCCCCTTCTCAGATGTAGCTCATAGCAGCTCAGTCTCAACTTGGGTCCCCTAGTAAAGAGAGCAGGGGCTGTTTCTGACATGAACTAGTCTTTGATTACCTCACCCCCTTTGGTTGGGTGGTCTTACTAGGCCACAGACATTCACTCTTATAAGCTGCAACCCACTTCTACCTTCATCTCTCACATTCTTTACTTTTCCTAAGCTTCAGTCATTAGAGAGAATGAGTGTGCCTAGCTAGCTGTGAACATACAGTATTCAGGGAAAGCTACACTACAAAAGAATTCTAAGGTCTGTATCATTTGTCCCAATTACAATGCTAAAGGGACCGATTACGTATTTCATTTATTTCCACGGTAGATGGCTGCTGCTAAATCAAGATAGAATAGCGCCACCTGCTGTCTGCTGGCCCCACTGACAAGCCTCTCTAAAGCATTTTTAAATTATTTTATTTTTATTAATTACAGTTTATTTGCTTTGTATCCCAGCTGTAGCCCACTCCCCCATCCCTTCCTAATACCACCCTCCCTCCCTCTTCTCCTCCCATGCCCTTCTCCCAGTCCAATGCTAGGGGAGCTCCTCCTCTTCTTCCATCTGACCCAGGTCTCATCAGGACTGGCTGCATTGTCTTCCTCTGTGAACTGGTAAGGCTGCTCCCCCACCACGGGGAGGTGATCAAAGAGCAGGCCAATCAGTTCATGTCAGAGATGGTCCCATTACTATGGAACCCACTTGGACATTGAGCTGCCATGGGCTACTTCTGTGCAATGGTTCTAGGTTATCTCCATTCATGGTCCTTGTTTGGAGTATCAGTCTCTAAAGCATTTTAATAGTTTTTTAGTTTTATATTTTTGCCACATTATCCTACACTCTTCATCTGGTAATCTGTTTTCCTCCCCCTCCCCTACTTGTCAGTTTTTTTTTCCTGAGCATGTCTTTGTGAATTAACTGAAGACTATCTTCTTGCTTATAGTGTCTTTCAGATGAACTGAGCTATTCTGCCTGCGTTTATTCTGTATAAAAACTAATTTTGAAACAAAAAAATTTTTGCCTGATTGCTATGTAATTACGTAAATGTTCAACAGAACAAGGGTGCATGTGATCTGTGTGTGGAAATGTAGAATATTTTATGTCTGGAAGCTTGAGGAAAGAGTTAAGATCGAAGTCCTCATTTTCTGGTATGTTAAGCACTTAAGATCGTAAGCAGCTACCATGAGCAAATGTGTTAGGATATTTCCTTCCATCCCTGCATCTTGGCTTCTGTAAATCCAAACGTCTTGCCTTGTCTTTGAATGTGGTTCAGTTACACAGTTACACATCCACTGCTGGTCACAGACCGTGGACAATCTGACTCCAAATGTCAAGGTCGATCCAACAAATATGTACAAGCTCTTGCTGTGTGCAAGGTTCTGTTCCAGATAAAGAATCAGAAGGATCCCCACCAGGCATAGCATTTCTTCAAGGAGGTTCTGCCCTAGTTGTTGGTTGATCAGCCATGGCATGACTAGTTGAGGAGGATGGAGCATCATGGCCTTCATGGTGACTTGTATCCAGTTGAAGAGAAAAAACCCCAGTAGGCATTATATGTAGTGTACTGAGCTATACATGAACTATGTCCTTTCCACAATTTTTTTTTCTGAAATCCGAGCCCCTAGTAGTCAGTGACTTTGTCTGGAAGCAATTTCACTGCAGATACACTGAGGGAACAAGGAGATCACAGTGGAGCGTCGCTCCCCTGTAATCCAATATAACTTACTCTCTGTGAATGAGGGGAGTACACACGGGGATATCTACCCAGGAGGCCTGCACGTGAAGGTGAGGGCTGAGATGCACTGATAAGAGACACCACCAGTTACTAGCAGAGCTGGACCTGGGCCTCGGTGGTAGCACTTCCTTGAATGCATGAGGCTCTGGGTTCAGTCTCAGGCACTGCAAAAAAAGAAATGAGGAACCAACCAAGTGTCAGGAGCCACGGGAGAAGTATGGGCACATTGTCCCTCCCAGCAAAGAACCAAATCAGCTACCATCTTGATCTCATCTATCTAACCTACAGAACCCCAAGGAGCCTGCCTTTTGGTAGCTGGGTGCTGCAACCTTAAGAAACTAATAAAATAGAAATGAGACTATAAATAAGAAATATAGCAGGAAAGGATATTAGAAGCCTGGAGCCTACAATCTGGGGTGTCGCTGAAGGAGTGACTTCTTTACCATGTTTCGGATGGTAAAACTGTTTCAATATTTGCTGGAATGAACGTATTGCTAGCGGTAGGGTTTGCACGGCACTCTGTGTCCTACACATGTACTTAAAGATACCTGTAGGATGTGGAAATATCACCTCAATTAAAAACTCACAAGTGATGACGGACGACATCTCTGAGAAAGGAAGAATTAGCGAAGACTTAAAGTTAGAAACTCCACAAGGACAGACCTCAAGAGCTGTTTGGTTGGTCTCCTTACAGCAGATGCTCAAGAAGCATGTGTTAAACGACAGGGAGGAAAGAGGACTCTACCCTTTCATCTGAACAGTGTAAGAGGAAGACTGGCTTACGGTTGTTTTAACAATCTTTTAATTTTGGACATTTTTTTCTTGGAAATGGACTTTTTTCGTATGATATGCTGTGATTACTGTCTCCTTCCCTCAGCTCCACCCACTTCCTCTCCACTCACCCAAATCTACACCTTCTCTTCTTCTCACTAGAAAACAAACAGGCCTCCTAGGCACATATCCAAAAGAGGCTCAAGTACACAACAAAGACATTTGCTCAACCGTGTTTGTAGCAGCTTGATTCGTAATAACCAGAACCTGGAAACAACCCAGATGTCCATCAACGGAGGAATGGATACAGAAATTGTGGTACTTTTACACAATGGAATATTACTGAGCAATTAAAAACAAGGAAATCATGAATTTTGCAGGCAAATGGTGGGATTTGGAAAAGATCATCCTGAGTGAGGTATCGCAGAAGCAGAAAGACACACACACGGTATATACTCACTTATAAGTGGGTACTAGACCTATAAAATAGGATAAACATACTGAAATCTGTACACCTAAAGAAGATAAACAAGAAAGAGGACCTGGGGTAAGAGGATCAATCCTCACCAAGAAAGACAAAGGGGATGGACATTGGAAGTAGGAGAAAACAAGTAACAGGACAGGAGCCTACCACAGAGGGCCTCAGAAAGTCTCTTCCTAGCAGTGTATTAAAGCAGATGCTGAGACTCATAACCAAACCTTCGGCAGAGTACAGGGAATCATATGAAAGAAGAGGAAGTTAGTATGACCTAGAAGGGACAGGAGTCCCACAAGAACCAAATACATCAGGGCACAGGGGTCTTCTATGAGACTGTTACTCCAACCAAGGACCATGTATGGATATAATCTAGAACTCCTGCTCAGATGTAGCCCATGGTAGCTCAGTAAGGAGGTTCCCTAGTAAGGAGGACAAGGATTATTTCTGACATGAATTCAATGATTGGATCATTGAGCTCACCCCCACCCTGAGAGAGGAACAGCCTTGCTAGGCTACAGATAAGGACACTGCAGCCAGTCATGAAGAGACCTGATAAGCTAGGGTAAGATAGAAGGGGAGAAGGACCTCCCCTATCAGTGGACTTGGAAGGGGGCAGGGAGGAGATGAGGGAGGGAGGGTGGGATTGGGAGGGAAAGACAGAGGAGGCTATGGCTGGGATACAAGTGATTAAAATTTAAAAATAATAATAGAAAGGAAAAAAAGAAAAACAGACACTATGAACATTTTAAACACAAAATACGAATAACGAAGGAGCCAGTCTCCACACATCTATCCAGCTTTGAGATTATCATATTTTTCTAACTTTTTATTTGTTTTTTAAATAATGCAATGACTTTCTTTTTAAAAAAAAAAAAAATCACTGTTCAAGAATTTAATGTGGGAGGGTTCCAAGAGGCTGCCACCAGAGGACACTGTGTCTGAGGAAAAGAATAGCAACAATGCAGCAACTAGGAGACTGAAGTCTGGGACCTAAAACACTAGCATTTGTGATTGCCAGGTGAACAGAACTCCTATGGTGAGGAAATCAAGTGGGAAAATCCTAGGGACACCCAGTTATTCCCCGGAAAAACTCCCGGTGACCGGCAGTGCACAGCCCTGATCTGACCGAGCAGTTGCCCTGGCCCCAACAGCCGCCATACCAGACGGGGTCACACAGTCTCCGGGCCAGACTGAGAAGGCACCGGGTACCATTTCAGTCCGGCCTGCATACAGCGGGCACACACCGCTCGGCAACCCCTGCAACCACTCCAGACTGTGTGTGTGTGTGTCCACGGGCCAGTCTGAGAAGGCCCCAGAATCCACTCTCCAGACAGGGCTGCATGGGACGGGCACACTCCCCGTGGAGGCACTAGCCACCCAGAACAGGATACACAGTATCAGGTCCAGACTGAGGTGCCCCCAAATAACATCTCAGACCATGGTGCACAGCCCCTGGCACAGAAGGAGACGCCACGTCTCCAGTCCAGAGGAGAGCCCTTAGCAGCAAGCCCAGGTCAGAGCATGGAGCCTCAAGACCAGAGTGGCGGCCCCAGCTGACATCTCAAACTGGGATACTCAGCCTCTGGCACAGAGTGAGGAACCAAGCCTCCAGATCAAAGGGGTGACCAGCCTGCGGTGCTCACAGCTTCTAGCACAGAGCACAAAGCCGGGCACACAGATCCCACAACAGAGTTCAACTGAGGCAAAAACACACACTATCAAACCACTGGAACTCCCTGATCTTCTTGAAGAATACTCCTGACACAAGAGATTGA